>CAEFZX010010823.1:0-109452 GCA_903066825.1 Alfaro cultratus
CTGGCCCCACAAATTTACCCAGTTGCTGAAAAGTGAAGCGGTGTTGTTGAGTGATGTTGAGGACGGAAGCACAACGACGAGGCCGTTATTCAGCAGCTCTAAGAACGACGTCCCACATCCAGTACAGGTGTTTTCACAGTACATTTCCCGATCTGTGGTGCCACCGTCCGAGTCGAGCCAGGCTAGCACCGATTCCAGTGTTAATCGCATTAATAAATGCGATTAATCTTAAGTTTAACTCGTTAGTGTTCCTTCCACTGAAGCACCAATTTACTGTTATCGAAATGACACGTTTTAAACCGTCTTGAATATAAACCATAGAAAACTGAGATGTTTGGCGCGAGACTTTAAGACTTTCTATAACGGTTTAACGGTTCGCTACTTCCGTTAAGCTGCTAGCTTACAGCTAGTAGCGCCGTTCCGGAGTGGGCCCTTACGTCACTTCCGGAACTCGTTGATATATCACTAGTAATATATCGATGGTCAAACTAACCATGGAGGTTCGCTTTTCACTTCTAAAAAACAAAACAAACAAATAAAATAAAAACATTTTCTCGTCCATTTCTCTTAAAACCTGAAGCATACATTGTCCGTTTATCATCTCACCTCGTTTTATTCTCATACATTTTATTAATACTTTTATTAGCAGAAATACACTCTGCTGTGATTTTGTTCTTCCCGTGGACTTTGATTTTTATTGTAAAACTGAGTGACTGGGTTAATGATAATAGAGAACAATATGGAGACAGTTACACAAACAAATTGAAAACCAACACTTCCAAACTCTAGAAACTCTGTAAATGTGCAAAAAGACAAATTAAGCAACACAAATATGCAAGGAGACAGAATATATACTTAAGATTTTTATTATTTCCAGTGTTTGTTGGGACGAGGGGGTACTGAACCCATGCTCTGCTGCAGCAAACATTCAGGTTTAAAACCCAGTTTATATATTTTTGCCCAGTTAAAGGCGCTGGTGCCTTTTACTGCACTTTAAAAACACAAGTGGGGCAAGGAAACAAAACGTTGTTGCAAGTTTGACTGAAAACTGGATTTCTGGTTTAAAACAGTCCCGTGAATAACTTTATAAAAACAACCTTTAAAAAGAAAACAAACGAGGCACTTTTCTTTTTGAGATAAAAACAACTTGCACAAGTAAAAACAAACTTTTTTTTGGAAATAAAAACTAAAGTACCAAAGAATTACATACAAGAGCGTCAGCATTTCATTATTACCGTTTCATAGGCTGCTTTTTTAGGGATAAAACTAAAACCATCCTCCAGTTGTCCCAGCTAATATCTGGCTGATGTTGATGTGCTGCAGAAATGAAACTTCCCGCAGGACCCAGCTCAGAAAGCAGCTGTCGGTACTTCAAGTACAAACAGAACAAAAACAGACAGTATTGTCACAAGAGGTGCTAGGGCTGGGCGAAATGGCGCAAAAATAAAATGAGTTTTTAAATATGTACCAGGTCTGTTTATAATCGATTTAGTTTCCGCTTATCTAAAATTTGACAATTTATTTTTATTTCCCTTCTGTGAGTTGCATGATTTTTTTCTTAAGTATGAGAAAAAAAGTTATATTAGCAGAATAAAGGTGCAATTTTATCATAATCTGACGTAAGCAGCTCAGTTTGTGTTGTACTTTAAACAAAATCAATTGCACGATCGTTTCAAAGTCCTGCTACTCAATAATTTTGTGCTAATGTGTTAAAAAGCAATTTCATTATTTGTAAAATTTACATCATTACTCATTTTTTTTCAATTTTAATAAAATTGCTACTTTATTCTCCTAATATTACGACTTTATTTAGACAATATTTCAACTTTGTTGTGGAACAACTTTATTCTTATGATACAATTTAAAAAATCACAGCTTTACCCTGACATTTAATCATGAAGTTGACCTAAATTCAAAAGTCCAAATAAATAGAAGCTGTAAAAACAAGATGGCGGCTTTGGGCGTGCTGACATCACTATGAACTATGGAAAACCCAGGAGTGTATTGATGGCGAAAAAAATCCCCGTTTTCCAAATATTAAATCTTCAAAAGCCATAAAATGGAGGAGTCGCCCAGCCCCAGGTGATACATTCTTCATACATGAGGAAGAACTGAACCATGTGACGAAGTAAAGACTCTCGGATCAGTTCTGCTGGAGAAAGTTCACGATTCCTTTCCAACTTGGTTCCAGTATGGCAGAGAACTTCATCATCTTTATTAGTTTAGTAACAATCATCAGAGCTTATACACAGTATGTACATTAGATACAGAAAGTATATTTTAGTATAAAAATATTGTGCTAAAATACACACATTTACGCCTGAACACACTCTGGTCGGGTTTGTCCGTCTACAGGTACTGGTAAAACCGTGAGCGGGTCACTTGTGCTCCGGACAGTTTGTGCGGGTGAGCGTCTGATGTCGGCGCGGTTTTATTTGTGTCCCGCATCCCGCCACCGTTAACCTGTTCCGCGGTCGTCGGCGGAGGTTTTTCTGGAGCTTCGGGATGATCGTCCTCTGGCTCCGCTTTAGGCGCTACCTTCGAGCTCGGTTCGGATCCGCGGAGCCGCTCGTGGTTAATCCAGTCCCGGAAGGAAAGGTCCTGAGAGGAGCACCTGGGTTTGAGACGGTCCAGCACCGAGAGGTCGGCCGTCTGGTCGACGCCGCCCTGCTCCCGCCAGTCGTTAATGACCGCCAGGTCTGCGAAGTCTCTCTGCCCGCCCATGGTGTGCCTCCGCCGGATGTTCTTCTTCTTGCTCCGAGCGTCGGGTGTCTGACTCTTTGTGGCGAACATGTCGTCGGCGGACGATCGGATCCTGAACCTCAGCCGCTCTGTGATTTTCAGGTGCCAGGCTGGTTCGGGCCGCTCCGACTCGCTGCGTGAAGAAGAGCTGATGCTGCTCGACGACCGGCCTTTTTTCATCACCTCCAAGACTCGAGACAACCGGCTGGAAGACTCTGCTCTCCCCTCCGTCCCCGCCGCGCCCTCCGCCGACGAGTCGCTGTCGGTTTTATGCCGCAGCGACCACCGTCTGGACAGGGTGTCGCACTCGATCATGCGCTGCGTGGGGAAAAGGCGGCGCGCTTCCTGTTTCTGCGCGCCGGAGATGGGTTTCTCCTGACTCTGCGTGGGGCGAGGAGTGGACTGGCCGCTGCCGCCTCCCGGCGCGAACACCGGGAACTCGCCTTCGCTGTCCGTCTCCATGGGTCGGCCCTCGCTAATGAGCTCGCTGCGCTCGTCATCGGCCTCCTCCCCGCCCTGCAGCTCCGGACTTAGCACGCCAGACTCCGCGCCGGTCAGGAAGGTGATGGAGGAGGTGGTGGAGTAGTCGGAGGTGATGGAGCTCACCTCGGCTCCGGCCGAAGCCGGCAGATCCAGGATGGCTCCACCGGTCCACTTTTTGGGCCTTGATCTGGGGACAGATGCCCCGGAGCTCATGGTGCCGAGGTCAGAGGTGTTTTCCTCCAGCTGGGACAGTGGATCCGACAGGGAAATCTTCCTTTGCGCCATCGTTTGGTCACCAATGATTGGCGACGGCGAGGCCCGTCGGGGAGGAGTCTTCTCTTTCTGGAATATCGAGTTTCTGTGGATGGTTCTGCCGTTCTCCTTCCTCTCCTCGGCTCTCGGTTTGTCGCCCTGCAGCGTGTGGTGGTTCGGCTTTTGCCCCGAAGGAACCTCCTTTCTGGGGAAGACCGCGTCCAGATCGTCGTCAGAGCTGCTAGGCTGCGGCTTCTCCCTTGACCTCCCTCTTTTGCGGCTGGCGGCAGCAAAGATGGAGGAGACCAGGAGATCTCGGCTGCACTGGTCCTTCCCAGAACCCCAGGAACCCTGCAGCGAAAAACGGAAATCGGGCAGAGAAGAGGAGAAGAATACAAAAATGAAAAAAGTTAAACTTTGAAAAGACAAAGAGAAAAATCCCTCATTCCTTAAATCAGTACTCCACCTGCTCCAGACGCACTGATCAGAAAGAGAAAGAGGAACATTAGCGGCATCGTAGCAGGATGCACATCATTACTGTCGCCATGCAGCCTTACAGCAGATAAAGCAGAAGCTGCACAAGCACTGCCATGAAGCTGAGCAGGAGCAGCGAAATGAAACAGCAGCATCTCCTTTTAAACTCCACTGATGACTCAAATCCAGCTCACCGTAGCTTTTAATGTGGCAAGAATACAGCCACGTGCTTTAAAATTATTTTATCAAATCAGTTTTTATCTGTATTCTGCTAAGTTACATCAACCAGGTCCTCCAGTTTTTACTATTTCACGCAAAATCAACAGTGAGAGTTTATTGCAAATCTTCTGCAAAATGTTCAAAACATTGAATTAAAGTGATGATAACTCCCACCTGCAGGTGGCAGTATGTCTTCCTTCTACTGCACTACTGCCTCATCCTCACTCAAAGTCAAGTTAATCAATATAGTGAGTATCAGACTTATATTTACAAACGTAAAAATTTAGCAATTTTTCCAAGAAATTTAGCAATTTCTTGTAAATATTTTTAAAACAGCACAATTTTTTTTTATTTTGATTGCAAATAATTACAAAAAACATTTTAGTGTGTAATAGACAAATAATGTCTATTACACAACCTATACACCTGACTAGTCAGAGAAAAAAATACAAATTTAACAAAAAGTCCTCCAATTTAAATAAAGTTATTTAACGTATAAAATAAGAGCCAAACTTTATTAAAACTACACAGAACAATAAATTATTCATTACGTTGTAACGATCCAATACAAAATAATCTGAAAATTATTCTTGCTACATTTTCTGGATTTTAGTAAATAGAAATAATTTTGGTTACTCTAATGCTAAACAAGAAAAGTTAGATTTGATTTTATGCCAGACAGCAAGAATTTTTTTTCTTTTTATTAGCTGTATGAAAAATATCTGGTTTAAACTGTAAATAATGTTTTCTAAATTTAGGCTTTTAATCCAACGTTAGATTTCACCTTATTACAAAACTGTGAAGTTTAAAAATCAAGCTCTTCCAAGGACTTTATATAGACTTTATATATTTCTCCCCACTATGAATATAGATCACAATATCGTCTGCAAACATGATGATACTCCAACAGGAAGTCCAGCTTCAGCTCCACTGTCTTCCTGTCTATCATGAATAAGACGGAGCGTGAAGAAAGTCTCACCTCCCGCACACCTCACCACTGTCTCACTGCACCACACTCAGAAATCTGAAGTGATGTTTCTTGGAATTAAGAAGTTGAAAATGGAAATAAACGCATTTGCGGATTTAAAAAGGAGGAGTAATATGCAATAAATAAATTACGATTGTTTAATAAAAAGCAGTGTTATGTTTCTGTAAATTTTATTGCATCAACTGGGTCAGGAACAGTGGATCTCTCCTCTTATGTAATAATGTATACCGTATATTGTCCCTGTTTAGATAAAATAAATCGTATTAACAGTATACTTTATATTCTTATTTATGATGTTTCAGTCTGCGATATCACTAATTAGGACTCTCTCACTTAAACATCTTTGCTGTCATAGGCAGATTTATTTCTTTAATTTAACTTTTAACTCAGTTTTTGTGGCATAACAACAGAAACTTGCTCTTGTTACTCAGTGAAAACGTGAAACTTGATGCTTTTTATTCAGATCAAATAAGGATTTTATAAAAGCAGAGCCAGCAATTCCAGGTTGTGAAACCTTCAAAGTGATTTTCATGCGATTTTCTTCCTGTAATCCTAAACTACCAGCGACCTGGAAAACACTCACCTTTGATTTAGCTGAGTCACTAGTTGGTGAATCTGTGGGGAGGGAAAAATAAGAGCAAAATGACACATTAGATGATTTTACATGAGAATAAATAACACATAAGAGGAGGTGCAACACTGGGGAATGAATTAAGAAGAAATAAAATGTTATGTTGATGAGTGAGAGCATGGAAACGATGAGGTGAGAGAAGATTAGACGAGACCGATGAGCAGACAAGAGGCCATGCAAGCAGACAAACAGGTGAGCTCCATGTTACACCTGGGACGGGACGCTCTTAACGACACACCTGAACATAAAAACGATGATGAGAGAAACATTAGTAGTGAACAGCAGCAGATAATGTGCCATGCAAAGAGGATGATGACAGTTAGAGGAAAGGACACTGATCTTTATTGGCTGAACTTTAATAATAATTAACCAAGAAATCAGTTTGTTGTGTTGGTGTAGAAAATGAAACAGTAGATGGTTTCTAATAATAGGTCATATTAAAGGTGACCTGTTATGCTTCCTTGAACAGGTCAGGATCAGTCTATAGGCTATAAAAAACCTTTTCATTAAATTTTTTTCCCCTCAAAATCTGCGTTTGATTATGAGGTTTAAATCTGGTCAGTTCTGCTTATTTTGAGCAGTTTTAGGGCGTCTTGTCACTTTAAATTCAAATAAGCTGCTGGCCACGCCCCCAACTCAACATTTACACTTGCACAGGAAAATGGCTGCAAACAGACGTGCAGTTATACAACCTTGCATCTTTGAAAAGCAGAAGTGGAACCTCCTGCACAACCAACAAGAATTCAGAAAGTGGTTTCTGAATAGTAAGTCAACTGGTCTTTTCCAGCAGCCGTTATACAGTGCTTCCATCGGTAAAACTAGCTGACCAAACGTGCTGGAGCTCTGCTCGGGTTGCTAGGTAACGGGGCTGTGTCCACTTGGGTTGCTAGGTAACGGGGCTGTGTTCCATTTGGGTTGCTAGGTAACGGCGTAATGCGGCTTAGCAATCAGGAGGTTTTTGAAATGGCTAATTTTCAAGACACCAAAAGACAATTTGCTGTACAGATATGTGTTTTTTAAAAGCTTGGGCTGTTTACAGAAACAATAAAAACCCAAATATAAGTACAAAAAGTACGTAATTTTGCAAAATAGGTCCCCTTTATGCATATTTAAGTATATGTGGTGTTTTAAGTATTAAAATAGGTAATTATAAGTGTTCTTAAAGGGGGTCTGAGAGTTAAACTATTTCATCGTATGGTAGTAAACTTACACATCTATCAGATATGATGTGCAACAAGCCAACTAGTGAATAGAAGTTGTGCTACTGTGATATTATGGTACTGCAATAAAAGAGAATACAGTTTTTATGTTTGTTTACACACATTTGCCAGTAAAACTTTACAGGATGTAATGTTTGAACAGTAACTGACCTGCTAACATAGCAGGTGAGTCAGTGAGACATAGTTTTGAGGTGAGATGAAACGAGACACAAATACGACAAAGATGGCGACTGAAATAAAAGAAAAAGTGACAGGGGGGTCACAGAGGGGCTAGCTATATGAGAAGAGAGGACGCTACATGAGAGAGATGAGTGTGGGTGAGGGAACCTATGGTCAGTGATTACCTCATAATAATCATTTCCAGCTTTAAAATTTGTGTTTCGTAGCCGAGCCCCCCTCCGCTCCCCTTACATACAGTACAGATGAGGGTAAATATGTGCAGGTAGGAACCATACCATGCTATCTCTCCTGCAGGCCAGCTTGTAAAACAGTGAGGAGAGACAGCGGAGAGCCTTTCAGACAGCAGCACCGGCCTGCATTAGGTAAACTCTGACAGAAAACCCGCAACACCGGGAACTGTACCGTGTCGCCGCTCTGCTTCCCCCCCAGGGTTTCTGTTGCTTTATCTCTTTTTTTAAAGCTTCGCCTCATCTTTCTGGGGTTTAAAACACCTGCGGGTTCCTGCAGACTAGGCAGCTACAGTGCCGGCAACAATCCTCCTTCTTCCTACAGTTCCAGCTGTTCATTACAGAGTCCATCAGAGACATCACGGCGTGATAGACTCCGCCCACTTGGCCTGTGTCAAGATCAGTATGTGTGAATGCTGGGAAAGCCGTTAGGACACCCGACAGAGCCTCACTAGAGACAGAGGGATCAGAGGTCGCCTTTTACTGTAAAAACATCTGCACTGATGTGGAAAGAACATGCCGAGTTAGTGCAACAGTAGGCAGGGGGAACAGGGGAGGGGAGCACAGCCCAGGTCAACATCACATCATTTATCCTTTTACTTTACCAACAACATCAGTGCCCTGCAGGAAGAATCTACGCACCTTGAACTTTGTCTTATGTTGCGTTTTATAGAAATTTTATGTGGTAGATCAACACAAAGTAGCACATTGTTCAACCATTTTAATTTTCAACACAGCTAGGAACATGAACTACTTGGACATAATGGTCATATCAGTCGCTACCAATAGTTATTGATTATTCTTTTGTTTTAAATATCTGAAATACTGAAAACTGGAAAAACATGGAGTGAAAACATTTCCCCTTTTCTCACCAAAGAGTGAGTGAGTCAGTTGATTCCAGATTTTTTTGTTGCACCACCTTTGCTTGTTTGTGGTACAAAATTCAGACTCAGGTCCCAGATTGAGAGATCTAATACGCAAATAAAAAATAAAATAAATAATAAAGAAATTTATTGTTTTTATTTTATTTTTTAAAAAGTGTGTGTATAAATAATTTATGAGCTGTGAAAGCTAATGTTTCTCCTCTGCCTACATATCCCAGAATGCTGTGCGGTTCTGGATTGTAATACAGTGAAATTATTGAATATTCTATCAGGTGTACTTCCTGTTTTAAAATGGCCTTTCCTCACATAAACAGTAATAAAATGTCATGGCAAGATGTTTATTTTATAAGACACAAATGTAAAAATGTATCTAAAATTAATGTTACATGTAGCGTCTGGAACTATAAAATGAAAAAAATTAAAAGTGGTGTTAGTTTATGTTTGTAAAAGGTAGTGCTAATGTTTATGGGCGTCTCCATGTTGAAATTATGACTTATTAACTGGAATGCTGAATTAAAACCAAAACATTTAAAAAAAAAATCAACATCTCTACAAAATAAAATCAAAGATACAACTGAATTTATTCTACAGTAACTATGAAGAATCATCTTGATGTAACAAAAAACATCAAATTTTTATTTCTCCACTTTAGCCCTAAGAAGTACTTTGTGCTGCTCCATCACATAAAATCCCAATAATACAGATAAAAAAAGTTCAAGGAGCATAAATAATTTTGCAGAGTGAATCAAGAAAATCCAGCAAAACAGGAAACACAGCAATTTGTTTGCATCCGTTTTAAAGATGCAGATAAATTGCAGAAGCCAAAGAAGCAAAGGGAGAAGCTGCGCTGTCATCAATATCGATTCAAACAGAAGCGCTTTGGGCCGGGACAGAGGACGGCTCGCCTGCGGCGGTGGAAACCCGTTACCTGATACGTCGCCCTGCGACGTGCCGGTGCGGCCGATGTTGGTGAGCAGGTGGTCGATGTTGGGGACGGGCTGAGACTCGATGGCGCTCTCTTCGTGGGAAACAGTCTGAAAGAGCAGAGCAAAGCTTGACTGCCGTTTTCAATATGGAAAGGAAATGACAAACTACGACACATTTATAGTATACTTTATTGATCCACAAGGGGAAATTACTTATTCATTGACAAGCTACTCTATCTGAGGTGTTAAATATTAATAATACAAATATAACCATAAGAGATAAAGTAAATAAAAAATATATATACCTAAGAGTGATGCTAGTAATTCAATATGACTGAATATAAAACAAATAAATGACGAGAATAAAGTTATATCATAATGAGGTCAAAATAATGAGAATAAACTCAGAACATTAAGAAAATAAAGTTGTAGTAATACAAGAAAGAAAAAAGTAATAACATGAGAATAAAGTTATAATATTACAAGAATAAAGTCGCAATAGTTCGAAACCAAGTCGTAATAATAAAAGGATAAAATTGTAATGAGAATAAAAAGTCTTAATAAAACGAGACTAGTCCAGAATAAAGTTGTAATAAGATAATAAAGACTTAATAAAACGATAATAAAGTCACAATGATACGAGAACAAAGTAGTCATTTTATAATACATGAAAAATAATCCAAAATTTAAATGAGGAATGTTGAGCATCTTGTGGAGTTTTACTCTTGTATCAGTTTTACAAATAAAAAACTTTATGTTTTAACTAAATGTTTCTCATTGAACGGCCTTCATATCCTGAACTGCGTTAACTCACCACTGGTTCTCCGTTCCCATCGTCAGTGAAAAACCAGTCGTACTGAAAGGAAACAAGACGTTACAAAAGCTGAACTTCCCGTTTTTAATGTTTAAAAGGACGAGGGATGAGAGGCTCACGTTCTGAATGAGCGTCTCCACTATTTTGTACTGGTCGGGCATGTGGGTCACCATGTGGGTCATGTTGTCGTCGGTGGTGCGAACCAGAGTGGGGCCGAACACGATGGCCAGGTTCCTCGGCTCCATCTGACAGGAAACAGAAACCAGAGGCGTGTTTTAGAGTCTAAACTACTTCTAAAGCTAAATTAAAAAGGTTATGAGGTGACAACCTTGTTTTTCTCTGAGTTCTCAGCTACAGTTTTCAGATGAGCTGAGAGGAACTTCAGTGTCTCGTAGTGATGATCCGGAAGCTCATGAAGCTGCAGAAAATATACAAATATGAAATACTTTCTAGATTTCCAAAGGATGGATGGATTGTTAGTTGGACGGATGGATGGATGGATGGATGGTTTGATAAATGGATGGATGGATGGATTGTTAGTTGGTTGGATGGATGGATGGATGGATGGATTGTTAGTTGGACAGATGGATGGATTGTTAGTTGGATGAAACCTGACCCAGTTTGACCGGTTCTGACCAGAACCACCCGGCCACTTTTACATCCCAACAGAATCTTGAAAACCTTGTTCTTGTATTTTGAGGTGAATTTCATCAGTTTTACTCACCAGCCTCTTGAGCACCTTCAGTCTCTCCACTGGATCCTCTATCCTGTTGGCTTCAATAAAATCTGCATACCTATCTGCAGGGAGAACAGTGTCTGTTAAAACTGCAGTTCACTGCTTTGGCCACCAGGTGGGGTGCAGAACCAGCTCACCGTTGGTGAACAGGGGCTCAGGAAGCTTTCGAAAAAAGGACTTCAGTAAGCTGCTGATCACATTGAGGTCCCTCCATTTCTGCAAGAGAAACGATCCAAAATATTGATTTCTTTATCCTTAGGGTCAATAAATGGCAGGTGTTACCCTAACCTAACGAGGACGAAGCCCTGCAGGCGATTCAGATCGATGAAGGACACTTACGTCATCCTGGATATCGATGTCGCCCATGCCCTTGTTATTGAGCTCCTCCTGCATGTTGGAGATGGCAGCATTATTCCCGGGGACCCTGTAGATGCCCGTGTACTCCAGCCCTCTCTCCTCCACCAGCTTACAGCAAACCTCCACGATCAGAGGCACAAACTGGAGGACAGAGAGGAAAACACCTAATAAAATTATATGACTGCACCTTTTGGTGCTTAATAAACAAAGATACAGCACAACGCTCATTTTATTCAAACACATTTTAAATGTGAAACCAGATTCTTACATTCATTTTATGAAAAGACAAATGACTGTTACGTTCTCACTGTCTGATATCAAATCAGGTCCAAAAACAGATTGATGCAAAGTTAGTTGAATGAATGGATTGTTGGAAAGTTAGTAGGATGGATGGAAAGTTAGTTGAACGGATGATGGATGGAAAGTTAATTGGCTGAATGGAAAGGTGGATAATAGTAGATCTTGATCCGTAAAGGTGACCTGTATTATTCCTTCTTGAACAGACTGGATCGGTTTATGGACGATACAAAATATGTTAATTACATTTTTTACACAAAATCAATGTTAAATAATCAGATGTTGTTCTGCTCAGTTCTGCCTATTGTGAACTCCTTTCAGAATGAGCTGGTTTATGGCGTCTTGACTCTTTAAATCCAAATAAGCTGCTGTTGGCCACGCCCCCCAACTCAACGTGTAAACTCGCAGTCAAAATGGCTCCAAACAGAAGCGCAGTTATCCAACCGTACATCTTTGAAAAGCAGAAGCTGGATCGTAAGTCAACCACATCAACCATAAACCAGCTGACCAAACGTTCCGGAAGCCAGGCTTTGGTTGCTAGGTGACGGGTGGAACTCTCCTGCGGTTGCTAGGTAACGGGGAAGTGCCTACTGATTTATGACATTGCAAAGGCTCATTTACCAAACATCAAAAAACATGAACTTACTGCCAGAAGCAGCTGGGTGTTTTTTTAAGTGCTTAAGGAGCTTGTTAAAGATGGAGAGTGAAGTATTTATTGGGGCGTGTTCTAAAGAGCGTTTGGACCCGACTGTGGACAGATTGGCCTCACCTTGTTGGTCTGAGCTGGAGGACAGTCATCCAGTCTGACTCCAAATGTGACTCCAGGAGACGGCTTCTTCTCAAAAGGTTTCCTCATCAGCCCAGGGATGCCTTTCCTCCATGTGCCCTTGTCTTTAGGAGGGCTGGTGTCATCTGCACACAGTGGGTAACATCAGCACATACTGAACCCTGACGCTTTTTTAGTCTGGCTAAATAGAAACTGTGACTTAAAGGGGAAGTTTCCCACCTTTGTGGCTGCCCTTCCTCTCCTGCTCCGGTTTGGGTGAGTGCGGACTCGTCGCTTTGGTCTCTCCTTTGCCTCCCAGCAGCGTCTGTCTGATGCTGAGCGACTGGCGCGACGCCCTGGGCGACGGCTCGGTCTTACTGCCTGTCGGGCTGGAGGAAACGATCAAATACATGATAAACTGAGATTTCAGAGCAGATCGAAAGGCTCCAACCACTGAAGATGTCTCTGTTGTCTCCTGACCTCATCAAGGTGTTGTACTCCTTGATCCTCCGACTGATGAGGTCATGGCTGGTGAAAGCCGCGTTCTAAAAGAAAGAGAAGGAGAAAATAAGATGCAATCGTTTAGGGCTGCAACTAACGATTATTTTAGTAATCAATCATTATTATCCAATTCTTTATGCCAGAATCAGTTTCTTTTACTTGCTTTCTTTTCCAAAAAAAGAAATTACAAATGACAGAAAATATTTTCAAAAATGGCTTTTATTTTAATAATCCCTTCTGTGAGTTTTGCAAATTAGGGCCAGGCTGTGAGAATTTTTGTTTAATTACGAGAATGAATAAAGACGTAATTTTATCAGAATATCTTACAATTAAGAGAAAAGGGTAGTTTTAATGAGAAAATATCTTGAATAACTAATTTTTTTAGTTTCTGTATTAGAGTTCTTATAAAATTACTACTTCATTCTTCAAATGTTATGACGTTATTCTGGTAATTTAAACAATTTATGCCTGTATTGCTTTATGTGACATCATGACTTTATTTTTGCAAATAAATAAATAGAAATAAAAATAAATAAAAATCTCAGCCTGACTCATATTTTGTCGTAAAGTTGACCAAGTTCATTTAATTTCCATTTGGGATCAATAAAGTATTTTTGATTTGATTTGAACGTCCAAATAGAAACTAAAAAAAAACGCTTGTCAAACAAGATGGCGGCTTTGTGAGTCACTCTAAACTACGGAAACACAAAAAGTTTGTTGATGGAAAATTTTTAAAAAATCCTGATTTTCCAAAAACTAAACCTTCAAATTAAAAATCAATTGACTGAATTAAGTTCCTTCATAAGTGCATTCTTTGTATCACTTTAACATTTTTAGGCGCAGATAGCCGCACCAACTCAAGGCCAAAAATGCAAACGATGATGATATCAGCAAAGGATGAAGATGAACCTCCTCATCCAGGTTGCTGCTCTCCTGTATGACTCGGATCCAGGCCAGCATGTCCTCCCGGTCCTCCGCCTGGAACAGGTACTCGCAGTCCGACGTGGTGAGCCTCAGGACGTTTTTGCGCTTCGTGTCGCTGTAGGAGATGTCGATCAGACAGGCCTTGATGCTAATCTGCAGCGGCTCCTCTATGGTCTGGCAGCTGGCGTGAGCCTGGCCCTCCTTCTTGTCTTTGTACAGGCAGAGGTAGTGGCCTCTCAACACGGCATACATCTGTTTCCACTGCCGGTTTCCTCCTCCGACACGCTGCAGAGGGAAAACATTGACTTCATAGCGTACCCAAAACAGCCGGCTGTTACTGTCAACATAACTACAGTAGGTCAGGTGTGTGTTTCCTTCAGGTTTCACCAACTCAGATTAAAGACTTTTTAAGACCTTGAAAGACTAGACTTAAAAACCTTAGGACCTTAAAAGACCTTAAAAGTCTTTAGACTTAAAAACGTTAGCACCTTAAAAGACCTTAAAAGCCTTTTAAAAATTTAAGGCCTTGAAAAGTTTTAATTTGTCTTTTTTTTTTTACTACTGTTATGACCTGCCTCATGACAAATGTATTAGGGCTTCAACTAACAATTATTTTAGTAATCTGTCAACTATTCTGATGATTAATCAATTAATCGGATTCTACAGTTTTTTCCTTTAACCACATAAGTCTTTTTTTAGACAATATTAGGTATTTAAAATGTAAATAATAAATAATCCAATGCTGTTTTTAACAAAAAAATAAACTTTTTACTGGCTAATATTCAACAACATATAATTCTTTTAGTAAATCTGAATGGGGTGGAGCTAAAACTGCCACTTGAGGAGTTTTGGCTAAAACATATTTACAACAGTGTTTTAAAAAGTAGACATTTTTGTACGATTTTGTTTAATTACTAGTCTGAATATGTTATTTTCTTTCAGTAAATGATCTTTTTTGAGTCTAAATACTCCAGTTAAAGTTTAATCAATTACTAAATTAGGTGATGATTACTTCAACAATCAATTAATCATTTCAGACCTAACACATATATATATATACACTTCATAGTTAACTAGCAAGAGAATATTTGCAGATAGCTACCTCTATCCACACCCATCTTGAATCACAGAACAGAATAAATTTGTCTGCAGGTGACTCAAACTTTTGCCTGTCAAAAAAGTCCCGTGAGAAACAAATCCAAACTAATTTAAGATCAGTGATTAATGTATTTAAAGCAATATGATTTAAAAAAATAATCATTTCAGTCATTATAAAGATTTAATTTCTATATACGTGAGTCTAATACTTTACAAGGACAGCAGGGTTTGTGTTTTATTATGCAGGGAGAATACACACCTTTCCCTTATCTGCATGAAGCTGCTTCAGATGTAGCAAACCCTCCTTGGTGGCGTCGCAGAAGACGTCTGATGAGGAATCTCGTCTGGACCCAGAATCTTCTGATGACCTGTCTACAGCCTGAAATATAAAAAACCCCCCACAATAAATAAAATACTAACAAACATATGCAAAATCTGACCAAGTTATGAAACATTTTATGAAAGAAAAACGATAGCATATTAAATTTCCTATCAATTATTTACCTATATAGCTGTCTGTTTTCCATAATATATTCACATTCCAGTAGGAGAACATTAATCTTGTGGGTGTGAACTAAAAGGCTGATAAACTACAGAGGAAAACATGAGGATAAGAGGGTCATGTAAGGACAGCCGGGACTGTCTTGCAACAGACAACTTACCTTCCTCAAACTTTTCAGTCCAGGAAGCAGAGACCTCCTGAGTGCAAGAGACAAAACATGAAATTTTAGCAGACTTGAAAGAGCTGCTGCATTTTCAGTGGTTTGGAGTTCTGTTTGTTGAAGCTGTGTTGGTGGTTCAGACAAACATCAACGTCTCTCTAGAGTGCAAGTGAAGCCTGAGCAAACAAACACTAAAATCCAGAGAGTTTGATTATATTTAAGGAGGCCAAAATGGCTTAGTTACTGTTGCTGCTGGGAGATTCAAGAGCCGAACGCTAACAACAAATGAAAACAAGACATTAGTTGTTTTCATTTTACAACCAAACAACTGGACGTCACTTAAACTGGATGATGAATTTCAATTAGATCAACGTTTATCTTCAGTCACATGTTGATTCTGTGACTAAAGACATTTAAATCAAAGAGAAAAAAAACTTTTTATTAATCTATCATAAAAGTACAAGTGTAGGAATGGGGTTAAATTTCACTCACCCTCTGCTTTCCTCATGGTAGTTATCGATGCCTTCATCGTACGATTTGGACCGCTCAGATTTGGTACCAGAGTCTGACCCGATAACTGAGAGATGAAGAGAATCTATAAAAGAAATGGACACAAATATATTAAACATTCATTCATTTGAAGCAAGATATTTAAATCAGAGATGCAAGTTATCGATTAATGAGTTGATTAATCTTATCTATCGACTGGGGCCATTTTCTTAAAAACCCAAGATATCTTTTGTATCAAGAGGGCTAATCGTCTAATATAAAGGTTTAAATTCTTCGTAATATGCTGAATTTAAATAAAAAATAGCATTACTTATTCAGCCCTACTAAATACTGATTGAATAAACAGACATGTATTATTAAACTTAAGAGATTTTATGAAATATTACCAAACAGGAATAAAATATGTGAATCATTTAATTTCCAATGAACAGAGAGATTTTTATATGAATAAAAATCTGTGAATGTTAAAACTTCGCTCATTAACTCACGACCGTCACATCATCCTCGCCTTTTGGTTGAGAAATTGACGTTTCGCCGTCATGTAGCGCTAATAATGTGGAACTTAAGGAGCTTATCGCGTGTTTAGATCTTAAAACAGAACTGCATGAAGTGAATTTTGGATCCCACAACGGACTCCGTTAGGACGGTTTCTCTTTCTCGTTCCGTTAAGTTCCGCCATCTTTGTTTCTGTCCATGTCTAAGAATGAGCAACGGCTCAGGTTAAGGTTGACCAGCGGCGCCCTCTGCTGGATGGCGCCCAAACTACAACACTAACAACAGGTCTAAGCGGACGTTATTGGTTAAAAAATTGGAACTAATTTTAATCTAATAAACCAGTGACTGATAATTAATCATAAGTAGATGAATTTTTGCTTTCCTAATTTAAATGAATCTGTTGACATTACCTTGGTCGTGTGACAGATGGCGTCGAATGAGAGGAGAGGAAGACGTGGGGCTGGGTGGGATGGTGGTGATGAGGGGAGTTGAGATCACCCCAGACGCGGGAATGTGCGTGCTGTCCTGGTCGATGCTCGGACTGGACGGTTCGTCTGAGGACACAAATCAGGGCACAGAGGTTGAGAGAAAGGAGGCAAATTTCCCTCGTAAATCAGAAATCAGAACCAGAATCACGGGTTTGTAGTAGAAACAACATGAGGCAGTCAAACAGACAGAGGAATGTTTTGTGTATAAAAACAGAGGCTGGAAATGTGACTGAAGGATTAAAGAATGTTCTGGTTTAGTCAGTGGTTTCGATCCATAATCAGGATCTAGGATGGAAACTGAATTTACAAGTTTTAATGTTTTGCTTTGGGTTTTTATTGGACTGGGAGCCAAAAACATCTGAGAATGTTAAACCTCAACCCAAAACATCGTTTCTTTGTGTCACCAGTCAGTTATTTATAGATAAAATGTGTGTTGCTTTAATTATACATGAATAATCAGTTGTTGAAGCATGTAGTACACAGCTTTAGCCAATATTTTACAGCTACAAAAAACACGCAAAGATTCAATTACCATTTCAACTATTTTCTCCTGAACTAAACGACCCTCAAAATATAAAATAACCCGCTGAATCAAAGATAAAAAAAAACAAATAAACATTTAAATCAAACATTAAATACATTTAAAAGAATGCAAATAAAAAATAACTTGCTAAAAAAATAAGTTAAAAAAAGGTATATAAAAATATTATTAAAAGGTAATGTAAAAAAAACCTGTCAAATCTAAAATAAAAAATATATTGGTTAATTTAATATTAATATTTAATAACATTTAGGGATTAAAAATAAAAGCATTAAAACTAGCAAAATGGTAAATATGTTGATTAATTTATTCACCATTGGGAGATCAGATTAAATATAAAAGCTTTAAAGAGTAGCAGGAATACAAATATATAGTTAATTATATACATATAAGTAATTACTAAAGAATAAATACATATTTGTTAATTTAACAATAACATTTACCATTGACAATCATATTAAAAATTAAGGCTTTGAAAAAAACAAAACCTGCAACTCAAAATGAATTGTCAAACTTAACGCATACATATAAATAAATAAAGTTCAATAAACAGCTGATCAACCTAACAGCGAATGTTTGATTTAAATTAAACACGCCAATATGAACTTTTAAGGTGGAAATTATCTGTTTTCTCACCTGAATAATTAACCACATCAAACATTTCTTCTCTTCCTCACTTACATCTTTTTGATATCTGAACTCATGTTGATCTTGAGTTTATTTAAAATGGCCGTTTTCTGCTTTTCCCCCTCCGTGTTTTAGTCTAGATTATTTTTCTCAAACATTTCTCCTGTGTGGGATTCGATAATAAAATAGTAACTGACCTGGCTGAAAAAAGAAAGTTTATGTTCTCACTGAGGAAGAACAAAGATTTATATTTTTATTAAAGTCTCATTTGTTCCTCTTCAAACTTTCTGCAATCCAGGAGTTTAAATACCAGCACAAGGCTTAACTCTCACCTGACGCATCAACTTGAATAAAAACATTAACAGACGGCAATAAAACGCAGCGATAAGAGCCAGCACGGCAAAAACAAAACGAAGCAGTCAGCGTGACGTTTCTGCCCGATAAGCTGCCAGACGGCTTCACTTTTACATGAGCAGCCAGTCAGCGTTAAATCATCCTGTGTCATAAAGGCCGATAAGAGCCGTCAGCAGGATGGCACGCCTGAAAAGCAAAGGAGGAAATAACCAAAGATGACAAAATATGTCAGGAATGAATCATATTTAATCTCTGTGAGGCTGGGCGATCACAGAGATTAAATATCTATAACTTTAAGCCAAATTAAGGAGGAAAACACACCAGTAAATATTCTGAGGAATTTTCTTTTTGCTGATTTCTTGGTTCCCATGGCTGTAGAGTAAATATGAAACCAAAAGCAGGAAAACACCACAAACTGGAGCCAATAACGAGCCTGGATGATAAAAGGACTCCAACTGGAGCTCTTTGTTGTGTTTGGCAGCAAACTCTGAGTTTATAAGAAGACTTTTTGTTACTCTGGGAGGAAAGTTTTTTTAATTTCTCCACTTTGATCAGCAAATCTAGATGGGAGACAAAAGAATGTATCCAGTTTTCTTATCTAAATTTAAACAAATTTCTCAGAAAATATGTAAAACAGCCATCACAAGAGGATCACTTACTTAAAGGTACATTTAAAACTTTCTCCAAAATTTAGGGAAGTTTTCTATTAGTTTAATTCAATTCAGCTAAAAATACTTTATTTATCCCAAAAGAAAATGAACTTATATCTGAGTATTCAAAAAGTCCCTATGGATGGTGATGGATCTCCAGTAGCAGTCAGTGTCTGAAGAGGCCTCTGACTGAAGACAGACTTATGAGATGAAAACTGCTGACTAACATGGATGGATGGACGGATGAATGGATTGATGGATGGAAAAAGGACGGTAGATGGATGGATGGACAGATGGATGGATGGACGAATGGATGGATGGATGGATGGACAGATGAATAGATGGATGGAAAAAGGAAGGTAGATGGATGGATGGACAGATGGATGGATGATGGATGAATGGATGGATGGATGGATGGACAGATGAATAGATGGATGGAAAAAGGATGGATGGATGGATGGATGCCTGCCTGCCTGCACCTGAACATCCAATCAGAAGAACTGGTTTCTGATGAGTTGTATCAATCTGAATCGATTGGCTCGGCGCTGATAGATCATCGTCTCTAACAGGAAGTACATGTTAAGAGTTTTGGCTGCTGCCTCACCTATGAAGGGAATGGAGTCCAGGGAGTCGTTCAGGTTGCTGGAGCCGGATTTGTGCCTCGTGTCTCCCAGCCTCCTGAGCAGCATCTCGTTGGATCCCCAGCACATCGCTGCGTCCGCTGACTCCGCCTTCAATAGCGGTGGCGACTTTACTTCTCGCTGCCTGTTGTTGACGTAGGACGGAGGCCGGGCGCGGGCGCCTCCGGCGGTCTTGTCTCTTCGTAGGACGACGACCATGGCATCGGGTCCTTCGACGCCCTCTAAGGGACCGCCGTTCGTCCGCTCTGTCGTCTCCTTGACAACTGGTTTTTGGGTGACAGTGGCGGTTGAGGATATCGTGAGGACTTCGCTCTTCATCGGCCTGAGTGTGGGCAGTCTGGAGGCGGCGCCGGAGCAGGACGACGACCTGGCAGCTAATCCCGACTCGGACCGGTTCTCCGTCTTCAGGCTGTCGGCTCGGCCGCGGAGCTGCAGGTTCAGCGGGGAGAAGCCCAGGTGGTTCCCCACGGCGTTGGCTCTTTGGTCTCGGAGAGGCTCTGTGGTTTTAATGGCGGACGAGGTGGGGGAAAGGTCGCAGAGGGAGTTTTTGACGGGCAGGCGCGAAGGCCTCATTATGAGGCCGTCCACTCTGACAGCTAGTGCAGAATCTGTTGTACCTTTCGTAACATCAGGCGAGTTCGACAGCCGCTGCTCTGGCTTTGGAGGAGGTAAACTCTTCCTGCTTGTTTCCTGTTTGTCCTCCATTTTGTGACTGATGTGGTCGCAGGACCTGGCTCGGGGTTTGGGGACCCGGGCGGCGCCGGGGAATGGCAAAGCATCCTGAGAGGCGCTCCGAGGCCAGTGGCGGGAAGTCCTGTCTGGCGGGCCGCCCAGCCGCTCATGGGAGGCACTGCGGAGTGGCGGCAGTGCGGTCGGGTCCGCCCCGCGCTCGTTGGAGGCGCTCCTCTGTCGGACCTGGGAGGCGGCGGCGGCCTTCGGGGCGTAGGCGGAGTTGGCAGCGGCTCGCAGGGTGTCCAGGCGCTCCTGGATGGTGCGGCAGCCGTACGTGTGCAGCCGCTTGGCGTCGATGTAGTCCTTGTAGGTGGTGTAGGTCCGCCAGTCGATGTTCTGATGGGGCGAGGTGGTTGGCGACGGGGAGCAGTGGTTGGCGGTGGGGGAGGTGGTGGTGGAGAACGTGTCCGTCGACGTGGCGGCAAGCGGCGCTCGTACCAACGGCGAGAATGTCTCAGGGTACGGCGGACATCTTGTGGCGAGGGGTCTGGGTCGGTCTGCTGGGGAGCGGTACCGGTTCTCCTCGGTCCGGTGGCTGGGTCCGGCCCGAGCCAGCCGCGACCCCCGGTCCACCGGATCGGCTGGAGTCCTGGTGCCGTCGTTGCTGACGGACGGGACCTCCGGCCGGCTGCTGTTGTCCGTGGGGGCCGGCCGCCTGGCGGGCCCCGGGTCGGACGGCTGCGCCATGGCCGCCGCCTTCAGCTCGATCCGAGGGTAGCATATGGGAGGCGGCTCCGGGATGTTCTGGGCATTTCCGCTGTACGCCTCATTTCCTTTGAGGTATGCATCCTGGGAATACGCCTGCAAGAGATTATACGACATTTACAGAGCCCTGAAATAAAAACATCTAAATCCTCTGAACGTTTTCACATTTTCTCACTTTAGAAGAAAAAACTTTAGAGTACAAAGAGACAAAGTAGCCAAATACTGTGAAGAAAGAAAGCAGTTAATCTGAAAAGTGTGGTGTGCATTTGTCTCTTTTCCTCTTACGTCCATTAAAGGTGACCTCTTATGCTTCCTTGAACAGCTGTTTGTGGTCTATACAAAACATTTTTGTTAAATTTTTTGCACAAAATTATTCTTACATAATGAGATTTTAATCTCCTTTCAGAATAAAAGCTTTTTGTGACGTCTTATCACTTTAGACCCATTTTTAAACACAAAAATGGCAGCAAACACATGTGCAATTATACGACCGTACATCTTTGAAAAGCAAAAGTGGAGCCTCCTGCACAACCATCAACAATAATACAAAAACACAAAATTGCTCCAAGTATTTTTGTCAACTTTCTTTTGCAAATATCTTAATACACTTGAAATAAGACAAAACTAACTTTTCAACAAGGTAATGAGCTTGTGTTGACTCAGTTATTCCTTAATATTAATTTTAAAAAAGAACTAGTTCCACTGCCAGATTATTTTACCTATATTATTTGAAGTGACATAATCTGCCAGTGGAACTAGAACTTTAAAAAAACAAATGAAGGAATTATTTACTTAAAACAAGCTCCTATAACTTGCTAAAATGTTACTTGTAAGTTAGTTTAATTAAAGTGTACTGAGGTATTTGCACCAGAAACTAGACCAAAAACACTTTGTAAGATTTTGAGTTTTTGAAGTGCACAGACAGCCATATATACAACATGTGTTCATATAATGAAATGGCCTAGTTAAAGTCCACAACTAAACGCTAAATTGAGAATCTGGGCAAGTAGATGAGGAAAGCTGATGGAGATTTACTAGAACTGTCTAAAGCAGCTGGAAAGTGGTTTTAGAAAGTATTTACTAAATATAAGTGCATGCCGCACCTTTCAGATTTTCTCCTTTAACATCTTGTGAAGACATCTTAATCTCTTTCACTTCCTCTTACCAATTATGTACAACTGTAACACAAAATCCCAATAAAATAAAGAGAGAAAAGATTGAAAATGTGAACAAGGTTCAAACGGTCCTGTAAAAAATAATCTGGAGTTAATCTGAAACCGTCGCCATTCCTCTTTAAATTCCTGTATAAATTTCCTGCTTTCTCCATCTCCATGTGCCTCTCTGCCCTCACAGATTCAGCTCGTTTCTAAAAATACCTCCTCTGCGGTCTCTGTGAGAGCTGATGAGATTATCAGGGGAGGACAATCAATGCCTGAGTGACAGCTGGATGAAGGCAGAAAAGCAGCTAATAGTTTTAACGCTACTCACCCAAAATGATAAGATTAAATGGAAAAAACTGAGATTTCCTGCAGATATACCCACCTTCTGTACCGGAGAGCCCGGCCTGAAGCACAAGAAGCGAGCCCATCCGAATTTCTTTTTTTTGTTTTTCCCAAACAGCGCTACTTCTGTTAGCATCTTTGATTTAACCTGAACTAAACCGCTAATTAAATCTCATAAATAAAACCCTCTGAGGGGGGAAAAAGAAAAACCTCCCGTTTGTATCCAACGCTGACATATTTCGTCATCCTTTCAGCACAGACGCTGATGAGAAAATGAAAGGCAGAGCGAGTAACTGGACTTTAATCAACAGCGCCGGCTCTACCTGTGGTGTCAGGTTACAGCTCCCTCTGGATCCTAACTCCTCCAGTTAAACACAAACCAATTTCCTGATTGTGGAAAGTACAGGGAGGGAATGTTTGTGGTCTGCTGAAGGATAATGTCAGCGCAACAAAAGAAAAGCCAAGAGTGACTAACAAAGCTTCAACCAGAAACACAGATACTGGTGGAAAACAGATACTGGTGGATTTTTACTGGTTCCACTTCCAGCAAGAGGTGGAGGAGGGGGGAGAGGTGTTAGCTTGGCAGGTTTTCCCTTCTTACCAGAGCAGTGATATCCCTGGAAAACTGCAGTCCGCAGGTTAGGTAAGCGGGAAAAGAGAGAAAGAAAGGGTTAGAAAAAGGTCGACAGGAGAGTACACTGCAAAAACTCAAAATATTACCAAATATTTTTGGTTTAGCTTCTATTGCAGATTTAAAAAACAACAACAAAAAACAACAACACATAAAATAAGACAAAACTAACTTACAAGTAACTTTTAGCAACAATAGACATTTGATTAAAGTCAATAATTCCTTAATATTGATGAAAAAGTGCTTAATATTTCACAAATTACATAGGAAAAATGTTTTATTATCAATAAAATAATCAATCAGTGGAACTAGCACTTTTAAAAAAAAAATCTATATTAAGGATTTATTTACTTAAACAAGTAAATATATATTTCTAAAAAGTCACTTGTAAGTTAATTTCATCTTATTTTAAATGTACTAAAATATTTGAACTAGAAACTAAACCAAAAATACTTCTTAGTTAGATTTTGTGTTTTTTTAGTGTATGAAGAGATGAGAAACAATATTACAGATATAGAGGTGAGAAATTAGACTGTGGCCGATTGAGGCTGATTCCAGTTTACAATTTTTAATAATTATATATTTTTAAAAATAAAATAAATATAATTTAAAAATAAAAAATATTTATTTCTGAATAAATAATTTTAAAAATATATTTATTTAAAGTAAATAATTTTTATTTATTTAAAATAATAAACATTATTTAACTAAATATTTCAAAAATATTTTTGAAATATTTTCAATTAAAAATAATCCACATTTGAGTAATAAAAAAAAAAGCAGGTTTCACGCACTCAAATTTGAAACGTTTTAAGACCATTAGTGATGGAAATTAAGACATGAATACCTTTGGAAATGTACAAATTTTATCTGGCCAAATGGCAGATGCAGAAAAGCTAACAAGCTAGCCGTTAAGAGCATGTTAGCAGTTAGTTAGCGGTTATCTCAACAGTCTCCAGTCAGAACGCAATAAAAATGTCAGAGTGTGACAGAAAACAAAATACGTAGAATATACAAGATTTTAAGTAAGTTAAATTTACTTATTCAACTTTGTTTTAATTTAAGACATTTTAATGCCTTTGTTTATGAGAAATTAGTTTAAGACTTTTTAAGGATGTGTTGACGTCCTGGTTTGGGTTAAATAAAATATTTTTGAATTTATTTCAGCTGGTTTTAGAGCAGAGGTTTCCTCCTAATTTTGTGAATCAGTTGCCTTACTTAGTTTGCATCCTTGAACCGGAAAGCAAAATCCAATTTTCAAGAGCCAAATGTGCTAAAACAAAATAAAAATGTGTGATTCTGGTGACCTGATTAATTGTGCTAAAGATGCACCATGATGTCTTCCTGCATGTGTTCCCCATAAACCAGCGCCACCTCTTCTCCCGCGCAGAGTCGCTACGTTTCCTCTGTTGTCGTCTTGCTCACCTGCAGGCATCTCACTCAGGGCTTTCTGCACCCCCAGGCTTTTCCATCTTCCCGTCTCTCCCGGCGTTTATCGTAAATTCTGCACACCGGCGCGCGTTGCTGGATGTTTGTTTGCTGTAAACTGGAGTCAGCTGACTGCAGCTGCACTCCCTACTGACTGGGCTCAGCGTGTCTCAGGAAATAATTCAAAATATCCACTCATGATCTGTTCATTCACGGGTCCTTTAAGACATCGTCCGGCAACATGCACTGCAAAAATACAAAATCTTACCAAGTACTTTTATCTAGTTTCTAGTGTAAATATCTTAGTTCACTTCAAATAAGACAAAACTAGCTTACAAGTAACTTTTCAGCAAGAAATATCAGCGTGTTTTAAGTCAATAATTCCTTAATATTGCCGAAAACAAAACTAGTACAACTAGAACATTATTTCATTTATAACAACACATTTTTCTCATGTTATAAGTAAAATATTTTGCCAGTGGAACTAGTACTTTTCAATCAACTTCAAGGAATGATTTACTTAAAAAAGCTCATATACTTTTTACTTGTAAGATAGTTTTGTCTTATTTCAAGTGTAATAAGATATTTGAGCTAGAAACTAGACAAAAATGCTTAGTAAGATTTTGTGTTTTTGCAGTGCAGCTACAACCACAGATACAGTGTGTATCCATGTGATGGAATGGCCTAGTTGA
This sequence comes from Alfaro cultratus, assembly GCA_903066825.1. Classification (NCBI taxonomy): domain Eukaryota; kingdom Metazoa; phylum Chordata; class Actinopteri; order Cyprinodontiformes; family Poeciliidae; genus Alfaro; species Alfaro cultratus. Next base: position 25,378 of record CAEFZX010010823.1, read on the forward strand.
AGTCCAGAACTAAACATTGCACTAGTCTGTGTTGGTCTGTCAGAAAAAAATCCCAGTAAAACAAACAGTAGCATTAGCACTGAAAAAAAAAACAAAGAAAATCTTACAAAGTACTTTTGGTTAAGTTTCAAGTGGAAATATCTTAGTGCTGGTCTGCTTTATCGTCTGCGTGGCTCTGGACCCAGACTGGATTACGACACGGTTCTGATAGGTAGAACGGCATGAAGCATGAAGTCTCGATTGGCTCCTGTTTTCACTGCGATACGACTGCATTCTGACTACTTCCACATCTTTAATCTCACCCAGCTGGTCGTAATTCATGCTAACACTCATTCTCTGCAAGCTCACTGAATCACTGCAAGGTTTAAATTGAAGACTTTTTAAGACCTTTCCAATGCCAGTTTGGATAAAATTTAAGATAAAAAAAAAAGATAGATGCAAAATAAGCTAGTTAGCTACAAAAAGTCTATTAGCATCTTAGCATTGAAGCCATTTGAGTGCAACTCAAACTTTTGCCTGATAGAAAAATCCCACAAAACAACACAGGATTGAACATTTCTGCCACAGCAAAATTTAAAATCTGTGATCAAGCTATTTAAGGCCAACTTACATAATAAAAATAAGAAAAACATTTAGGGTCTTAATTTTAGATTAATACATGTAAGACTTTTTAAGGATGCACTTAAAACCTGATTGTGTATTAGGAAATCAAAATGTCTGCCGCAGAAAGTTTTCTCAAAAAAACTTCATACATGCTAGAACTCAGCTTGGGTTGCTAGGTAACGGGCTGGGCTTGGCTGGGGTTGCTAGGTAACGGCACAGTGCCTGCAGAATGTGACTTAGTCTGTGAGTTTCTGAAAGGGCCAGTCACTGGAAAATGGTTGGAAGTTTATTTAATAATGATTAATTTAATTTGTAACGCACTTTTCCGTGACTAAAATCTCAAAGTGCTACTCACATGTAATTACAGAGAATAAGAATCAAAGCAAAACTTTAAAAAAAAAAAAAAACTTTTTTAAGGGTTTGGGTTGTTTTTAGAAGCAGTAGAAACCTAAATGAAATTACAAAAACATGCAAAATGTGAATTTAGGTTTCTTTTAATATTGGATCAGTTTTAGTTATCAAACCAAGATTGATACGCTAAAATTGACTAACATCTGCTGATACCGTTATTGATGCCAATATATTTCCAGCAAAGTACTTTCTAAGTGTCTGGGAATTAAGAGTAATAATATAATTTCCATAAACAGTTTCAATCAACCATCTGACAGGATTTTCTCTCTGTTTGTTTTGCAGGATGAGGAGAACAGCAGCCGAGGTGAGTCCAGAACAAAACTTCTCTATTTACTATTTACTGCCTCCATCTGTGACGTTTGCTGTGTGAGACCCCAGGTGCTTCACTGAGGAAAACACAGCAAACAATTTAATCTTATCTCTGCTTGTTGCTCCAGTGAATGGGAGCTAAATCATCACTCAGTTTTTATTTTAAAATATTGATTAAATCTGGATTAATGAGGTGAATTTGTAGTAATAACAAAACAGATGCATACCAGTTGCAAAATGTCTTCATCTTTTGGCATCACACAGAGCTCCAACGAGGCATCGCTGATGGATCAGAGGAAATGGATACAAAAATCACAAAAAAACTCAAGTTTAAATCTCCAGTCTGCTGATTTTATAACCAACAAAAAGCTCTAAAGGTGTCAGCAGAAAGGATGGTGATGCAAATTTATGTGTTGAGATTTTCTTTGCGATAAAAATATGCATTTATCAACCAGATGTTGATGGATTGTTAAACATCTGTTGTTGGTTTTTTTTTATCATTTTACTGCCAGTTTGCTATTTTGTTCCTCCTTCCTCTTTGTAAAGAGGATTTTTTTATGAGAAAAGTGCTTTTTTTTTAAACTGCCTGTGTTGCAAAACACAACAGAAAGTTTGTGTTTCAAGTAGAGATGAAACGATTAATCAGATTAATTGTGATTAATCGATTATTGAAATAATCGTCAGCTAATTTAGCCATCAATTAATCGTTAACTTGAGTTTTCAGACTCAAAAAGGCCATTTACTGAAAAAAAGAATGTATTCAGAACAGTAATTAAGCCAAAACTGTACAAAAAAGATATAAATTTTACATTTTAGATAAAAATACACATTTTCTTAATTAGAAAAAACTATTGAATTATTTGTTTAATTCTCTAATTAATTATTTATTTCTAATGTCTAAAAAAAGCTTAAGTGGTTAAATAAAAAATCTGTAAAATGTGTCATTTTGATTCAATTATTCAATTAATCGATTACTAAAATAACTGTTAGTTTACTTTAAGATTTAAGTCACTTTTAAAAGCCACTTTTTGTAATAAACTTTTATTAAACCTTAAAAAAATACTTACGTGGTTAATTAAATTTTTTTTAAATATTCTATTTTTATTTGATTAATTGCTTAATCGTCTGAATAATTGACAGATTAATCAAAACTAAAATAATTTTTGTTCATTTTAAGCCTTATGTCACTTTAAAAAGTCTTAAACCTTAAAGAAGGCTATAGAGGTGGTTAATTTAAAAATCTGTAAAATATACCATTTTTATTCAACTAATCATCAGACAAATCTGCTGATTAATCGATTATTAAAATAACTGTAAGTTCATTTTAAGCCTTAAGTCACTTTAAAAAGCCTTAAGCCATAAAAAAGGCTTACGTAGTTGATTTAAAAAATTGTTAAATGTCCCATTTTTATTTGATTAATCGATTAATCATGAGAATAATCAACAGATTAATCGATTACTAAACTAATAATTAGTTGCAGCTCTAGTTTCATACTTTCAAGATGTTTGGGGATTTTTTTGGCTCGTAAAAATAATGAAACGCTAAAATCAAGGCGCCGCCTGGATGGAGTCCTACCTGTTCTGGATCAGGGCTATGACCTGGGAGTAAGTTTTCCCAATGATGCTTTCTCCGTTCACTTTCACAAGCCGATCCCCTGCAAGGAATTAAGGGAATAATTCAGAGAACCTGCTACAAAGGGATCAGAAAAACAGTTCACATAATTACTGAGCAGAGAGACCATGCAGCACAAACATACATGACCTCTGCTCAGATCTAACAGGAACAATGTGTGTTTATTTGACAGTAGGTTCAGGGTTTCTGAAGATGGCCATCTCCAACAGGAAGCGAGGCGAGGTGAGTTTGGGGGATAAACCGGATAAATGTGGGAAAACACTCCCTTCTCCCAGGAGGGCAGACTGATAAAAGCAGACAGCTCTGAAGGCTTGTCCAGACCACTTACTGTAACATTTCCTGTAAGAAGCGTGCTGACCTGGCAACCCGGCGCTCCTAACATTACCTTCACTTTCAACTTTACGCTGCTGATTCATTGTCTCAACACTTCAAGTATTTTTATCCTCGCTGCTTATAATTAGAACTGATTCATGTATAAATAAGATTTTTTTTAAAAAGTAGGAATGCAGGAGAAAAGAACATTAGACTTTGTTCAGCCCCCCACAGAGGAGCCATCTGTTATTTTCTACCTCCTGTTCATTTTGCTTGGCAATTTCCAATTATGACAAATGATGCTGTGTACCTGTGCAGAGTCCAGCTCCGTGGGCGGGGCCTCCCTCCTTCACCTGCTTGACGAAAATGGTGTCCATTGGCTCCAAGCGGTTCCTCTGTCTCCCTGGCGATGATAAGAGAGAAAAAAGGCATGAAGATGATTGGTCAGAGCAAGGAGACGTAAGTAGGCCTCACTGTTTCTAACTTTCTGCTTGATTCATGGAAGAACAGGCAAAAAACTCAAGCTTTTCAATCATAAAATATAAAAATAAGCTCTAATTGACAGGATTTTTAAAATGTTTTAATTACAGCCAAAACGATTAATCATGTTATTGATGATTAATCGATTTGTGAAATAATCGTCAACAAATTTTTAATTGATTAATCGTTATCTGGAGCTTACAGATTTTTAAAAAAAGGCTATTTGCTGAAAAAACAACACATGAAGAGCAGTAAATAAGTCAAAACTGTGGAAAACATTCCAGTGACATGCAGTCAGGGGAGGGAGGTGAGGCCGAGCCTCACCAGCTATAAACCTCACCGAATGTCACTGAAATATGAATACATTTTGCATCTGAGATAAAAATATTTTGTTTGTAGACATGTTTCAACCAAAACTTCTCAAGAGGCATAGCTTGAGCTTCACCTGGTTCAAATTCACTGAAGGAATGAATGCAAATGTTACTGAATTTTAAAATGTTTATTTTCTTATTTTAAAAAAATGGATCAAATTATTTGTTTATTTGCATTTTTTATGTAACGTTTTAAGAAACTGTTGTAGTGGTTATGTGAAAAATCAGTAGAATGTGCAAATTTTACAAATATGATTTATCGGCTAACCCTCAGATTAATCAACGACTATTTCTGACGATTAATCGATTAATCGTCAGAATAACCGTTTACTAAAATAATCATTAATTGCAGTCTTAGTTTTAATGAAGTTATAAAAATTCAAATATTTAAGTATATTTTGAACCAGATTTCCCAGTTTTTCAATTTAACAGTTTGAAACACTAATGGATAAAAAACCCCCTGAGAAGTTGTATATACTGTCCCATTTAAGTAAAATCAATCAATAGATGCCCTTCTTCGCTGTGTTTATTCACTTGGTTTTCAGTGTAACTGCACAGCACTGCCTCCCTCTTGTGGGCTGGCATGGTACTGCAGCAGACTAATGTAATGTTTAGATTGTCTGCATCTAATAAAACAACTCAACTACTTTAGAAACAACTAAAGGAAGAGCATCTGGTACCAGATTTGACTGCAGACAATATAAAATAACAGTTTCGTATCTTGCAAGGTGAATTTATTTTTAGCTAAAGTACTAAGCAAAAACAGATAAATTAATTTTAAACTGTATACTTAACTCCCAGACTGAAGCAGATTTTCTCAGAAATGAGTGACATTTCATGATCTACTCTTTCTGACTGCAACCCGCCATGCTGCAGTGAAGCGCATGCTGCAGTGAAGCGCATGCTGCATGCTGTACGTGCATCTTGCCTACAAACCCCCTTTTCCCCTCCCGTCTCTCTCCAACCTCACCAAACTCTTCAGCACAAATTGGATTCTGCAAGTTTCCACGCCTGGAGCTGGATGAGTGGGATTGCATGTGGAAATCTCAAGCTTTGGACATTTTTAATGCTCCAAAGTGTCTTAGTAAAAGCATAAACTGCAGCTGGCTTTAATTAAAAACACAAGCGGCGACTTCAGCTGCTCCAAAACGCAGAATTAGTTTGACTACAAAGTTCAAAACAGTTCAAACTGTTTAAAACGTGTTCAAAGAAACACTGATTTTTCAGAAGGAGTTATTAGTTACAAAAAATTAGTTTCTGAGTCTGATAATGATGCATTCAAGTGGCATTTGTAAACCTTTTAATCCAGAATAATCTGGTTATAAAGTACAAATTCCACTGACAGATTATTTAATTTACAACATGCTGTAATCTGGGATATTTTGCTGTGAAATTTAATCTCTGCTTCCCAGACATTGAACTGATAGCATGTCATGAATCTGTAAGCAGCAATCTTCAGTCAGAGGCCTCTACAGATTTGTTGTAAGACTGACTGCTACTGGAACTCTGTCCTGCCCACAGCATCACCATCAACAACAACGCTTTAAAATACATGGATGAGAATATTTCAGTAATTTTTGAGGATAAATAAAGTATTTATATATAAATATGTAAATAAAAATAGAAATATTTGTAGCACCAAAACCCAACTGCTTTTATCTCTAGTTAAACAGGATATCTCGGCTTTTATGATGCAAGTTAATTTATTAATTATTCAATATTTTACAGCAGAAGAAAAGCATTCCTAATTTATAAATTATTATTTTTCTTCACCTGAGTGAAACAGGAGATTCAGTTTTTATATAGTTTGCTTTATCACAGCCTCGGCTTTGATTTGAGATTGTAAGACGTGAAACTCAGGCAGAAAGAGAACCGGTTTGAAGAACTAGGTCACTGCATATCATCAGAGCCAACACTTTAATTATTTATTACACTGACATCGACTCACTGGCCAGTGATGTTTGAACAAAACATTAAAAATAACCGTTTCAATGTAAAAGTGATATTGATCTAGTGTTAGAAATGAAGCAGCAAAAACCCATCAGTTATTTTTATTTACAGACGTTTAAATCTTTCTCCAAGTCGTCCACAGGAGGGCGCTAAGAGCTTCACTGCTCCTCTTTCCTTTCATCCATCCCAACAGAACCGATCTCACCTGATTTAATTAAATAATAAACGATGCTTCATTACGAAAATCCTGCTAACTTTATGTTTCCTCTCTGATCCTGTCGCTCATAAACATTCAGGAGGTTAAAATAATTAATGGGTCCCAAACTGGGAACAAACTGTGTGACGATGAAATTTGGAAACTTTAAAATGACGGATGGATCAACAGACAGATGGATGGATGGATGAACAGATGGCTGGATGAACAGACAGATGGATGGACAGTTGGATGGATGAGCAGATGGCTGGATGAACAGACGGATGGATGGATGAACAGATGTATGGATGGATGAACAGACGGATGGATGAACAGACAGATGGATGTATGGATGGATGAACAGACAGATGGATGTATGAGCAGATGGATGGATGAATGAACAGACAGATGGATGGATGAACAGATGGATGGATGGATGAGCAGATGGATGGATGGACAGTTGGATGACTGTTTGCTTCAGACTGCCTCTTACTGGTCTCCTGTCTGCAGGTAGCAGCTCCCAGTTAGTGCTGGTCTCTGGTTTGGCAGCCGGTCCCGCCGCCCAGCTGGGCCCGGCTGTGTGGGCCGGCCCGCCGCTCCCATGTTGTTCTGGGTTAGATAATATTATTCTACAGAGAGCCGGGTCTGCTGCCAAATCCCTGCATTAACCTCGGCGTAAAAACACAGCCCGCTTCCACATTAGCATTAGCGCTCTCACGTTTACAAGCCGCCGCAACCACATACAGATGTAGGAACATACACGACGCGCCGCACATCTGCTCTGGCCTTCCAGCCCAGAGGAGACGGCCTTTGTTTATGTTTAGATGATTATCTGCAGCAGGTCGGATCCACAGGAGAAACCTGATGACGGGAAGCGTAAAATTCTGGCAACGAACGGAGTGTCTTTAGTGAGGGAAGGTCAAAGCACAAGTACACTTTACATTAAAACTCAAATTTCCCTCAAAAACCACTGAATTGTTACTATCAAATACAGTCAAACACCTCTAAATGCTCTGTAAACCAGGGGTGCTCAAAGTGAGGTGCGTGGGCCATTTGCGGCCCATTGCAGTGATTTTGTGCAGCCCCACGACCACAACTCAATAATAAATTAGGACAAAACTACGACTTTTAAATTAAAATCTACATACAAAAATCTTACATGCAACACAAGATGATCATCTTTTCCAAGCTTCCTGGTTTACTCCTGTTGTCATGGTAACTAGGACCTCATCTACTCATTGATTTATACTCTAAAAACACATTGGTGCACCCAAATCTGCTTTTAATTCCTACATTGAAACTGATCTAAATACAGAAAATGTTTTGAACTGAAGACGGACCAAGTTTGTTTTTATTGCTGACAGACAAAATATTTTTTCTCTGTTCCTTTAATGAAGCCAAAAATAATAAGCAAACTGCTTACATTTCATTTAACAAGGAAAACATGCAAAAATTATTGTAATATTGAATTACTTTATTTGTTTAAAATATGTCATGCATAGTTTATTGTTGATTAGGTGACCAAAAAAAACTCATCTTGGTAACATTAGTCTTTAAAAATTTTATTTTTCAGCTGACAATTTTGGCCCAGGTGACAAAAAGTAGTTTTTTTTAAAGAGCGTTTTTAGAAACAGTGGTGACTCAAGTGGAAGTATAAAAACATTCAAAATGTGAATTTAGCAAATATGTCCCCATTTAAAGTAACTAGCAAATCGACAAAATTACAGGAAAATATCCAGTAAATTCAGAAAAACGCCTGCTAAGAAGAACCTGTTTTCACATTTGGTTCCCTTGAGGACCAAAGTTGCAACATTTGTAACATTCTCAGCTGGCGCGGCTCCCTTTCTCAATGCACTGGGTCAAATGAACCAAATCTTTTGAAAAACATGTTCCCCTCCTCACCTGTGGAGGCGCTGCAACAAGAACTAGTGAAGTCAATGACACAAAAACCTCTGAAGAAGACATTGACACAGCTCCCTTCTTTACAAAATGTAAACAAAGTGGAGTAGCGTCAGATTTTAGCAGTTGTGGTAAAAGACTACGAAGCATTTCTCCTGCTAATACGTTTGTTTTGGTTGTATTTACCCAGAATGCCCAGCGTTGTAGTACACTTCCTGCTTTTGGGGCGGTCTCTGGCCCGCTTGGCGTTTACATATGCATTCAAACCGCACCAAACTGAGACCTTGATTTGTAGATGGACCAGAGTGCGTTTTTTTTTTTTTTGTCCACATCAGAGTTCGATTACGCAAACAAACCAGATCTTCTAGCCAACAAACTACAGTTTGACTAAACCCAAATTCTGCCAAGGAATCAAACCTCTCCTGGTTGTGAAATTGTTACCCAAACTTTTTGTCTAACTTTAAATATTCGTGTTCAAACCTCAAACTGATGACGCTGCTACATCTGTCCTCACACACACTCCCTTCGAAACACAGTGAAACACATACATGCCTGGTGTTTTCCCACCAGAACAGGAAGGTGGGAGAGTTCTTTCCATCACTTTTTTCAGATGAATTACACATACCAAAACCCACTTGGGTGGAAGAAATTAACATCACACTGATACATGCAGCTAAAATATGTCCAATGATTTGTTTTCTCCTTGCTAAATGAGGCAAACAACAAAACAAGGGAGATTAGGTTCAAACAGGGAAACAAGTGACAAACATCTGGAGCTTGTTGGTTTAATTTCAGCCTCAAATGCCGAATCTATTTCCAGGAAAACTGAAAATAAGCTAAACATTCCCTGGAAAAGATTATCCAATTGTACCTAGCAAAATTAGAGAGCCAATAAAAGGAAAAAAGAATGTGAAGGACTGAATGTGCAAAACTTCAATTCATTTTCAGAACTGTTAGGAATAATTGAGTGCCAGCTTCTTGGTTTGTTCTGATATTTAATTTACAATGTGACAGAATGAGAGATAATTAATACAAAAACTAGGATCAGATTATCATTAAATGACTAAATGAACATGAAGAAGCTTTGATTTCAGGATTTGAGTGAGAAAAATGTTTTTTCACCAAACCTGACCTTAAAATCCAAGATGGCTGCTGTTTGACCATTATAACACTTACAGCAGTTTATGTCTCATTATGTTGCACTAATTGCATCTGCTAAATTCAATAAAATTAGAATTAATTCACATAAAACATGATCTTACATCATCTTGAAAAGCAGCAAGTGAAACTTTTTACCATATTTTCTGATACTAATCAAAAAATCTCTTGTCAATTCCTAAATGTCTACTTTTTTAAATTTAAGAACATAACAAAATACAATTCCTACTGTTTTTTTAAAAATAAAATAAAAAACTGTTTAGAACTGATTGAAGTAAAAAAAGTTTTTAACTAATTTTTATTTTTAAATCACCAAAGATGTACCAAATCATAATTTTTGTTTACCTTTACACCTGTCCTCCAGTGAATAGATGGGTTCTCTCTGGTTTCCTCCCACAGTCCAAAATCATAACTGTTAAGATAAGTGATTAATGTCTATCGGAGCTGCAACTAATTGTTATTTTGGTAATTGATTAATCAATTATTGTGATGATTAATCGGATAAAAAAAATTGACACATTCTGCAAATTTGACATTTAACCACTAAATCTTATTTTATACAAAAAAAAAAAACATACAACGAATCAAATAAACAACTTCTACAGGGTGAAACTAAAACTGTGAGCTGAGGAGTTCTGGGTAGAACATATTTACAGACAATTTTTTTATTTTTGCCTTATATGCAAAATGTAAATTTTTTTTGCTTAATTACTGCTCTAAATATGTTGTTCTTGCAGCAAATAGCCTTTTTTAAATTGGTTAACCATTTGCTAACTTAGTTGACAATTATTTCAATAATCGATTAATCACGATGAATTCGATTAATCGTTTCAGCCCTACTCTACATTTCCATTCAGGATGATTGTGAGGAGTCGCTGTTCACATCCAGAAAGCACAAACAGACAAATACTGGTATGAAGAAACTGGATAACAAGGGAAGAGGAGAAAAGCGAGGCGTGTTTGAAAAGGCTCACTGGAGAAAACAGGAATCCTGTTTGCTTGTGCTGCCTCGCATTCCCTCCGCAGACTTTATGGGAACAAATTGAAATCCAAGCAAAAACGAAAAGGAGAGAAAAGTGAGGAAATAAAGTTGGGAAGAGACTCATGTTGAAAGAAAAGCAAATATTTTAACAGATGGGGAATTTTTTGTGTGTTTCTCCTCTTGCTGTGCGGTTTAACAAGCATTGCAGAAAAGAAAAAGAAATTTGGGATTTTACCCTTCAACAGCTTGTTAAAACACACAATGGGACTGGATCAGTCAGAGGGAAAACAACAGAAATTTAGATTTAGGATAGCAGCTTCTTGGTATGTACACAACTGCTGTGAAAGCAAATAAACTCAGAAACTCCAGCTTGGTTTTCATAGATTTTAAAGAACTAAAGCTTGTTTGTGCGTTTTGTTCTTTCTGGAGGATTGAAGAGCGTCCAGCGGCAACACCAAGCAGTCAGCCGACCCCCACCTGCTGCGCTGACCTGAACGCTAAAACCACCAGGCACATGGCTTGTATTATTCGTCCGCGTTTCTGTGTGACTTCACATAGCTTTTCGCTGACGTTATGAATGTTTTGGACCGATTGCAGCCACAGTCGTCACATAGCAACCACAACAATGTGCATATCAACAAGAGAAACCACTGAAATCAAAGTCATGATGACATTCTTCACTGTGGATTAAATATCGAAGGTTAAAATGGCTAAAATGGCTTTCATTCTGCTGCAGGAGGGACTGGTGCGCCTAGCAGGACAGACAAGGAAACACGGATAATCTCAATCAATCAGCCAGGAAGTTACAGCTTGGACACCAATTCAACAAACAAGTCAGGCAAATGCAACCCTGATGCAATACTTAGGAGAAATGGGTCAAAATTCCAGCAAAATATTGTTAAAAGTTTGTGGAAGGAAAAGCAAACTTCTCATTCATTATTCTAGCTGACCTGAAACGGAAAAGGTTTGGTCTAATTGAGGCGGTTTCTCCACCTGACAGTCCTTCAGACTCGGCTCAATTTGGGACAAAAATTGCAACATTTGTTACATTTTCAGCTGCTGTGGTTCACTTTCCTGCTGTCAAACTAACAAAACCTTTTGAAAAACCTGTTCCCCTCCTCGCCTGTGGGGGCGCTGCACCAAGAACCACAGAAGGAAGGAAGATGAAAACCCCAGAAAAAGACAATGACTGCAACTTCCTTCTTCACAAAATGTAAACAAAGGCGTAACGTCAGATTTTAGCTGTTGTAGGATTTGTCTTTGTCGTTGGTTGAAGACCACAAGTCATTTTTCATTTAACGCTTTACATGCACATTTGTTTTGGCTGTTTTTACCCAGAATGCCCTGCACTTTAGACCAGCTCCTGCTTGAAGTCGCCTCTGGTCTATTTGGCATTCACATGTGCATTCAAACTGCATCAGAGTTCACTGTAATCCAGCTAATACCGAGGTTTGTAGGCGGACCAGAGTTCACCTTTTTGGTTAGATTGCGAATTCACACCTTCCCAAACGAACCGGACTTTCTAGGCAGACAAACTGGAGTTGGATTAAAGCGGACTAAACACAGCTGGTGGGAATGAACCCTTAAAGTCAGACAGAAAAGTTAAACCGTGTATGTAAATATCAGGTTTCAGCTTATGAAACATATGAAGTGTTTATCTACTTATCTATTGACTTTTTGCAGGAATTCCCGACATTCCTGATTTTAGTTTCTGAAATCCTGCGGCGGTACCGAGCTGTCAGCAGGTTGAAAATGACCCAAATCTCTCCCAGGACGCTCAGAAACGTTCCCGTCCAGGGAGAAATCGCACAATGAGAGGGAAGGGAGAACATGGAGGAGTTAATTTTGTTGGTGAGGGGTGAGAGGAGGAATGTGACACCACAGGCTCACAGGGGAGGATGAGGGACATTTACAGGAATCTCTCTGATTCCCGTTTCAGAACATTGAGGTCAGATTCATGTCAGATGCTCCACTGACCCTCCTTTCACTTCCAGGGATTTTTTTTTTTACACTTTCGTTGCCTACTGGTGACTCAACAACTGCTGAAACACCCGACTTCCTCCCCCAGTCGGGGCTCTGGGAGTTTTCCAAGACAAACAAAAAGCTAAAGATGGATTATCTTCCTCTCTGTGCAGCTATTTCCAAGAAATAACCGGTTTGCTTTTATTTTGAAACACTTCAAGAATCCCAGATAAGCAACTCAGAAACGGGGAACATTCAAAGTTTCTGCAGACGACCGCAGGCGCAGATTGAGGCTGTGCCTGTACATGTGGATGTGACTGATGTGGCTGTTTGAAGGTTTCTGATGAAGAGCAGCAGAGCGGTCCTGCTGGGCCGCAGACGCGAGGCGCATACTGAACGGCTGGAAAGACGAGCCGGATGCTGCGCGGAATGCCGAGGCCGCGCCAAGATCAGAGTACGGGCTGCCAGGGCGGCCGTGCCAGAGAGCAAAGACCGCGAACTGCAACGCTTCCTCACAGATACTGTATGTACTCAGAAAAATGTTACTTTAATTTCAGAATTCTGACTTTTCCCCTCAGATCTCAAACTCTTTTCTCAAAATGTTGAGATTTTTTTCTCAAAATTTCGATTTTCTTTCTTGGACTTTTGGATTACTTTCTCAGAATTTTTTAATAAAAATTTAAACTTTTTTCTGAGAATTCTGACTTTTTTTTAGAAGTCAGACTTTTTTTCCTCAAAACTTGAATTTTCTTTCCTCAGAATTTTGACTTTTTTCTCAGAGTTTCGACTTTTTTTGTGGAATTTCAACTATTTTCTCAGAATTTCTGCTTTTTTTCCTCAGAATTCAGAATTTCTTTTCTCAAAACTTAAACTTTTTTTTTTCTTCAGAATTTAAACTTTTTTCCCCCTCAAAATTCAGACATTTTTCAAAGTATCAGAATTATTACAATTGTTTATCGAGCATCAGGTAAGTCTAGAAAGTAGAACTGGAAAAGGCCAAAGTGCATGTTTACAAATCCTATAACCAGAAAGAAACATTTATGTGATTATTTTCATATACTGATAACATAACTGACATACACCTAAAAATGTCTGATTATTTATTAGGATTTTTACATAGATTGACAAAGAATTAGTATTCATTGAAATTCTGTCATAATTTCTAGCTTACAATCATAATTCTGAGAAAAAAAGCAATATTTCTGATAAAGTCAAAATTCTGAAAATAATTCTGAATTATGAGTTTAAAATCAAAATTTTTTTACACTTTTTTGGCGGCCTTAATGCTCCAGCTGTGATATGTGGCTTTTAACAGGAAAACAACCACTACAGCCTTTTTAAATCAGTGCAACAAAAACAGCTTTTTATGGATCATATGTGAGGCAATACATCAGAGCAACAAGCGGTCAATAATATTTAGCTCCCATTTATTGGAGCAACAAGCAGAGATGAGATTAAACGGTTTGCTGTGTTTTCCTCAGTGAAGCACCTGAGGTCTCACACAGCAAACGTCACAGATGGAGGCAGTAAATAGACAAGTTTTGTTCTGGACTCACCTCGGCTGCCGTTCTCCTCATCCTGCAACACAAAGAGAGAAAATCCTGTCAGATGGTTGATTGAAACTGTTGGTCATTAGTTTATGGAAATTAAATTGTTACTTTACACTAATTCCCAGTAATTTACAAGGTACTTTGATGGAAGTTAAGTCCGATGTATCATAGACGTCGGTATCGGCCAATTGTTTGTGTCTGTATACTCCAGTTAATGATTCATCAATTAATAAATAAGTTGACTATTATATAAATAATCACAATTAATCCGATTACTCATTTAATGAGGGAGGAAAACAAAACAAAACAACATGTTGGGGTAGTTTAGGATTAAAAGGCCAAATTTTGGCATGTTTTTTGCTTTCCTTCCAGTCAACACATAAAGCCTTAATTTCCCTCTCAGTCGCATTTCAAGGCTGAACCTCTTTAGGCAAACCTCAGCATCCTTAAGGAAAGATTAAATCACCAGCTCCTGATCCAGGACCTTCAAATTAATTAGAATCCACCAGTTTGTTTACTCTCCACTAATCAACTGATCCTGGGAAAGATGTGCTGGTTTAAAGTGACCAAGCTGGAAACGATTCTCTGATTCAGAGCTGTGTGAAAATCCCCCATTGATGCTCCCAGAACAACAGACTTCAGGAGGATCACAAAGAAACAAAAATGTCCCACCATGGACTAAAATATTCAAGAAAACCTCTGGGAGAAACCGTCCAGCGTTTCTCTGATTACACAAACGTCTGAACATCCGACCAGCTTCTCCTTTAGCATGCAGGACCAAAGCCAACAGCTATAAACAGAAGGCGCTAAGCTAACTTTGTCGGAAATCCTTCTGTGCACAAAGAGGAGGTTAACCAAATACACTTCAGAGGAAAGTAAACCCAACTTATCCTGAATTATCACTCACAAAAACTAATAGGAGGCCAACTTTGATAAGAAAGCCGACCCACAACGCCGCTGGGTTTAGCATTTTCCAAAAGCCCCTTTAGCCGCAGTTAGCCTGTAGCCAGAGAGCGGATTAAAATGGCTTCCAGCCAAAACAGAGCGGCCAACATCTTCAGCGATGGAGGTCAGAAAACAGCGTTTGGTACTTTTCTTTAAGGCTTGGATTCACAGCCTGAATGTGTAAAGATTCTTTACGTAAATGAATACAAGAGGTTATATTATCCTGAAGAGTGGAATACAAAGACTACAGTGCAGCTTTAGCCAACTTCAATGAATTTGATTTAGTCTTATTCTGGAGAAGAAGAAAGGGAGGAAACATGGAGAAAATAAAGAACCAGAGAAAAAGAATCAGAAGAAGGAAAAAAATCAAACCAAAAATTCAGAAGAATCAGACTAAAAAGATTCAGACAAAGCATCAGATGAAAAAGAACCAGATTAAAAAGAATGAGAGGAAAAAATATCAGAAGAGACAAACAAAGAAAAAGCAGAAGAAACAAAAGAATCAGACAATAAAGAAACAGAAGAATTAGACAAAAATCAAAGAAGAATCAGATGGAAGAAAAGTCAGATGAACTAGACAAAGAAAAAGAATCAGATTAAAAACAATCAGACGAAAAAGAATCAGAAGAATCAGAGAATCAGACAAAGAAGAATGCCGATTCTTCTTCTGATTTCCTCAGAATTTTATTTTGGGGTATAAGAGAGAAAGACTTCTAAAAATAATTTGAAAACAGCACCATTTTCATTCCAGATCTCTTAACAGATCATCCCTGAGGTGAACCATGCTGGTAGTGGCAGCATTATGCTGCTATGATGCTTTTCTGCAGCAATGTCTTCAAAATGGTCCAGTCAAAGTCTTTAGATATAGGTAAGCTGCTTTGAAAAGATGAATCAGAGATTATCTTCGTGTCTAGATGTGCTAAAGTCATATAAACATCTCAAAGGGGCAGAATATAAAAGCACACCGCACTTTTAAGATTGCTTATTCCAAGTATACATATGTAAATATTCACACTAAAGTTCTGTTAGTTTATCACATGAAACCCAAATAAAATGCATGGAGTTCTGACTCTATTCAGATATTAAAAGGAAAAACCCTGCTATGGTAATTCAGGGTGAGAAAATAAAAACACTTTCCTATAAAAGGAAACCAAACGGCTGCACACAGCTGGAAAAACTTTCACTTCCAGGAAGATGGAAAACTTTTCTGTTTGTAAAGTTTAAACAGCAGAAGCTGCAGACATCTGAGTATTGATTTCTTAATTTCTGCAGATAAAAGTCACATTTTTATTAGATCAGGTCCCATCAGGTGCTGCTCTGAACTGTTACTGTTTTTAATCTGCAAATTTAATATTTGACTCCTTTCGTAATGGTTTCAGGAATATTTTTACGATTTTAAATTCTGAAATATATTCCAAGAAAACAACCGTCTGATTTGAGCGGCAGATGAAATACCTCCTCAGTCCTTCAAAGTGGGTAAACAAACATCATCAGGGCTGTAAAACTCGCCGTTACCTTCAGGGAGTTGTGGACGGCGGACTCCGGCGGGTAAACGATGAAGTGGCGCAGCGTGAAGCCGAAGCCCTGCGACGTTCGCCGCAGGCGCAACGTCTTCGGCCCCGGCCAGGAGAACGGCTCCTCTTCGGCCCCGGGCGTAACGGTGGCCGATGTCTCGCTCTGATCCCGCCCATCCTTCTGCTTTGCCTGAAAACACAGAAATGAACAGGACAAAGGGTTAGAATTGATCTAAGGGCAAAATAAAACATGTTCGTTTTGCACAAAATCCTTTCAGAATGAGCATTTATAGGGCCTCTGTCACTTTAAATCCAATTAAAATGCTGCTGGCCACACCCCCCCCCCAGCTCAACGTTTACACTTGCACGGAAAAAAGGCTGCAAACAGATGCTCAATTATACAACTGTACATCTTTGAAAAGCAGAAGTGGAGCATCCTGCACAACCAAAAAGAATGCAGCAATGTGGTTTCTGGATGGTAAGTCAACAACAAAATTCTTGCCTTTTCTGGCAGCCATTGTACAAATGTAAAGGAAGCTGATCAAACATGCTTGTGTTGCTAGGTAACAGACATATTCAATGCGTCAACCGTCCGTTATTCTGTGGAACGAACAAAAACAAAAAATCTCAGAAAAGCTGTAATTCTCCGATCCTCATTGGTGACAGAAATATAGACCTGAATAAATTTGTTGTTTTAAAATAAAAGCAACTCCCCTCTCTCACACAGTGTGACGTCGCCTCCACTTCTTCTCCCACTCACAGCAGCAAAACAATTATGACTCATTATATTCTTATCTTACTGCTATTAAATAAAATAGAAATTTTACTTTCTAATTATTGTACAATCTAATCAAGAAGTTATGAAAAGCTGAAGAGTTACTACGTCACATTAACTGGATGCTTTCGCCTTTACTTCAATGAGCTCATAAACAACCTGATAAAAATATAAAACACTTGGATAAGTTCTCTTCTTCATGCGTTTCTGTAAAATAAAGCTCCAGAGTTTGTTTTGAAGCTGTGAAATGTTGAGTAAAGCCGGGGGAAATGTCGCCGTCTGACCTGCACTCATATGGCTTCAGTTATTGCTCAATTTTCTGCGTGTTTTCATGATGACAGACTTATCTTCTACATTCCTACTGTAGCGGACAAAAGGAGGAAAAAAACAGCTAGCCTGAGGCTCGGCTGCAGGTCTCTTGCGTAAGAACTACCTACATAACAAAACACGTGCAGAAAGTTTGGACTGAGTCGGTCCCACATAGCAGCTACAGCTGAGCTGACGTCACGAAGACTTCCCTCTTTCACAGAGCAAAACGTTATATGTTTTAAATTAAACTTTTACATGCAGAGTGGGGGAATAACGCTACACAAAAACAGGACAGCTGAATTTTTAAAAAGTCTTCATTAACTTGGAGAAACTCTGAAACAGTCAACTATGATTATTTTCCGTTTCGTTGCAGATATGTTGATACATTTGAGCTTCATAATTTCCATTTGCATGATTTAATTTCTGAGACAATTTATCATCCAGAAAAGTTTGTTACAATAATAAATTAGCTTGGTGATAAATTGTCCCAGAAGTTATTGCGATAAACGATAATATTGTTGTTTTGAAACCATTTTTAAGTAACATATTGGTAATGGCATAATAATAAAGAGCAATAAACCCCTAATTAACTGGAACTGGAACTAAATATTCAAAAATAAACAAAACAACATAAACAACTAATAAAATTAATTATAAACAAATACAAAAATCATCCTTCAAAATAAAGAAGCTGGTTAAGACCAATGGACCAGACTGAAGATTTCTTTTAATTTTTAAAGAGAAAGAAAAAACAAAAAAGATAAATCATGAAATTAATTAATATATTGCTTATTGCAGCTGCTTCTTTAAGCTTTAATTTCCAATATTCTCTCCAGGTTTTGTCAAACATGGCGACAAAAAGCAGAAAAAACAAATCCATGTTGGGTTTTCTGTATTCTCCTAACACATCAGCAGGAGATTTTCTGTTACTTTCAGTCACTAAAACCGAACATGAGCCCCGTCACATCCATCATCAGCGCTGGATGTGCGTTAGCCGCTAATGCTAACTCCGCAGCCGCCGCTCTGCATATCAGGCAGCGGCTGATGAAGAGGGAGGAAGAGGTTCTGACTGGTTCGGACCCAGAGGAGCCGAGCCGGAGGAGAGAAACTCCTCTGGTTAAAATTAAAAGAGAGTTTGGATTAAATTCATCACTTACCGCTGCAAAAACACTAAATTATTAATTTATCCCCCATTAATTTTTTCACTTTTTACTGGCAGTTTATGGGATAGACGAGAGGAAAGTAGAAATAATTTTACCAGTTTCTAGCAAAGATTCAGTAAATATACATTTGAGAGTCTTCGTGACTTTGACTGGACCATATTTCCAGGAACTCCATCTATCTTTCCAGTAACTCTGACCAGTAAAGTCCAAGTATATGAGCTGAAAGAATCTCCTGCAGCAGTCAGTGTCGCAACAAATCTGAAAAAAACATCTGGGTAGAGAGTCGAAGAAAGATATGGAGCGTCACATCTGGACGGGTCAGCAGCCAAAGATTAGTCTGTTTTCCTTAAGTAAGTAAGTAAGTAAGTAAGTAAGTAAGTAAGTAAGTAAGTAAGTAAGTAAGTAAGTAAGTAAGTAAGTAAGTAAATAGGTGAGTAAGTAAGTAAGTAAGTAAGTAAGTAAGTAAGTAAGTAAGTAAGTAAGTAAGGAAGGAAGGATGGAAGGAAGGAAGGAAGGAAGGAAGGAAGGAGAAGGGATGGACAGGAGGGAGGGAGGAAACAAAGAGAGAAGAACAGGAGAAAGGAAGGAGAGAAGGAAGCAAAGGAGTTGAACTAATTAATTACAAATTAATTAGTTCAACAGTCGATTAATCACGATTAATCGTTTCAGCTGTAATTCCAAACCCTGTTTAATGTGAGTTGCAGGAAACTTTCCCCTGACGGGAAGCAGAAGGTGTCACACTGAGCCCTGCGGAGGGGCCAACAACAACAAACGAAACCTGATCCAAACACACACAAACACACTCGCGTTACAAAAGATGTCGGTCCGTGAAACGGGACGACCAGCTGCCGGAGCGCAGGATGACGCACACCAAATTCCTCAGGCAGCACAACAAAGACGTTTCCCCTAAACAGTTCTCCGAGGATGCTCTCCTTACCCGACATCGGACGCGGCTCTTCCAGGACGCGCCGCGGTTCGGGCCGGAGACGCCCAGCTCCACGTCGCCCCAGTAGGCGCGGGCCAGCAGCTGGAACCAGAGGCAGTACGGCTCCGACAGGCAGCCGTCCGCGCCGGCCAGCCGAGCCCAGGGGCAAGAGGAGGAGGAGGAGAAGGAGCAGCAGCCTCCGGTGCTCTTCTCCGCATCCCGCAGCCCGCTCCTCTGAGCCAGCATGGCATCGCCAGGTCGGACGCCTGATCTCGACTCAGTTCCCAGAAAGCGGGCCGCTCCCCTGGACGACCCACAGACTCATGATGTTCCCACTGAGCCAGGAGGAGAGCGAACTGCAGTGTCCAGGTCGACCCACCCACTCAACACACAACTCTCCCTCAAGTACACACACACACACGCTCTCCTCTTCCTTCTGCAGACGGGCTGTAAAAGTTTCAGCCGCACGTGCCGAGGGCGATCCATTAATCATGAGAACACCGATGTTTTAAAAGTTTCAGATCAGAAAGGAAATAAATTTTTCAGAGAGAAACTGGATCAAATTTAGGCGACGCGGCTCAACGAGCCCCTTACAGACGGTTCGGATTGGTAAACAAGACCGATATGAAGGAAGGAAAGGAAAGGTAGAGGAAAGAAAGAAGGAAACAAAGAGAAAGGGAAAGAAGGAAGCAGGGAAGGAAAGAAGGAAGAAAGGAAGGAAATGAGGAAAGGCGGGAAAGAAATAAAGAAACAAAGAACTAAGGAAGGAAGGAAGAAAGCAAAGAAGGAAGGAAAAAAGATTGAAAGAAAGAAAAAGAAGGACAGAATGAAGAAAGCAAAGGAATGAAGGAAGGAAGGAAGAAAGGAAAGAAGGAAGGAAAGAAGCAAGGAACAAAGGCAGGAAGTAAGGAAGTAAGGAAAGAGGGAAGGTAGGAAGGAAGTAAAAAAGAATGGAAGGAACAAAGGAAAGAAGGAAGAAAGGGAACAAAGTGAGAAGGAAGGAAGGAAATAAAGGAGGAATTAAATAAAGAAATAAAGCACAGAAGAGAGGAAAGATGCAAGCTGCAAACCAAGGACTTGTGTCAGAAATAAAGAAATAAAGAGTCCTTCCTTGTGTCCTTCAGAGGACGAACCAACCCGGACCAAAAAGCTATGCGTCCAATGGACTTCAGTCCAACATGGATGATGGAGACATGATGGAGACATGATGGAGACATCCGTCCCTCTGGTTCCCACCAATCACTCACATTAAACTTCAGTTACTGAAGTTTGGAGGAAACCAGCCAGATTTCACTTGCTGGTTTCCTCCAACAGGAAACACAAACACCCGTCTGACTGACGGAAATCTGCCATCTGAAACGGCAACATCAGGAACCCAGTCGTGGAATGTTCCCTCTCCGCGTTCGGCCGCCTGCATCTTGTTACCACATTCCCTCGGCTCGATTTAGCCCGCGGTATCCTGCACGGAAAACACAGCAAGAGTAGAAACAGAAATGACGCAAGGCCGCCGAGACGCTGGTCAGAGTTATAGACGCTGGTCAGAGTTATAGACGCTGGTCAGATTTAGAGTTATAGACGCTGGTCAGGAGTTGAAGTTATAAACGCTGATCAGGAGTTGAAGTTATAGACGCTGGTCAGAGTTAGAGTTATAGATGCTGGTCAGATTTAGAGATATAGAAGCTGGTCAGATTTAATGTTATAGACGCTGGTCAGGAGTTAGAGTTAGAGATGCTGGTCAGGAGTTAGAGTTATAAACGCTGGTCTGTAGTTAGAGTTATAGACGATGGTCAGAGTTAGAGTTATAGATGCTGGTCAGGAGTTGAAGTAGGACATCACGAATAGAAAACACGTACAGATGTAGATGTTGGTGGGGAAAGTTGCCTGGTGTCCTGAAACACAGAAAAACAAGACGGGCCACCCAGGAATGTTGTGCCTTTGTCATGGCAACAAACAGGACCACAGCGATGTGTCCACAGACGGGGGTTCTGCGTGGGCGCTTGTTTGTGTCGGGGTGTCGGTGTGGGACTCAGAGTAACGGCTTCGCTACTGACTTTCTCCTCCTGAGACCATCAGATACTTTATAAATCACAGAAAATTGCTTTTTAAATGATATTTACATTTATTGAGAGATAGAAAAAACCTCCGCCACACTCAGACATATTTTATTGATCTTGTGTTTTCTTTTTCAAAATGGCTGCCATGGTCATCATGATGAATATATGTATACGCTAAAATGGGAAGGTATTAGGAAGGATGAATGGACCAATAGATGGATGGATGGATGGACCAACCAACAGATGGATGGATGATAGAAAGTTTTTCTCATCCATCTGTCAATCAGAACCAGTAGATTCTATCTAGAGGTAGAATCTATTCATTCTAGTTCTATTCCTCTCACTCCTCTCTCTCCTCCTTCTCCTCCCTGCGTGCCTCGGCCATGAGCTTCATTTTGGCCTCGTCTTCCTCCTCGTCTTGAGACCCGTCCAACCCAAACAAAGATCATGACGCTACGACTCCACATGAGTCATGGCCGCCGCATATTTACGATCCGGTGCATCGCTTCTCCTCCACCGGCGAGAAACAGCAAAAATCAAAACCCACCGGTTGCTATGGAGACCATCTGTGCCGCGCAGGGGAACAACAGAAATCAAACTTTCAGAAGGGGTTTTCCGTGACTCTACAGCAGGGTTATAATAGTTTAGGGGTTTTCTTAGTTTCGTCTAATTCAGTCAGTTTTTAGAGTTATTAGTAAAAAATAAAAATATTAACACTTTACAACCATATCCATTCAAACACCAAACATGTCCTCTCAGATTCTGTCGTCATCTTGTAAAACATTCAAAAAGACATAAAACATTAATGCTGCTAAATTCTAAAAATACGTCTTCTCAAACATGATGTGAAATATTCATGTCTGCAGGAAGTGCTTTGCACGTGTCGGAGGCAGCGGTGGATCCTGATTGGACGGGAGCGCATCTAAAACACCGACAGACGAATTGGACATGAAGAAAATCAGAAATCCATCGATCAATCACCAAAAGAAGTTATCAACCCTTTAAAGAACATTTCTCCACAGAAAATTCAAGAACGTTCAAAGAATTTTTAAAACTTTTTCAGCACCAAACAGAGATAAAAACTATGGAAATGAACTAAAAAAGACAGTTTAATATATAAAATTGTTATTAATAATGTCATGATAGTATTCTACATTCTACAGCAGGGAAATGTAAACTAAAATATTTTTCTTTTACTTTGAAATGTCTCACAAACATAGGGCACATTGAAAAAAAGTCTCCCAATTTCATTAACGTTTCAAATATAAGCCAATTTTTATTTCAAATAAACAGATCAATAAGTAATTGAGCTATTAGGATTAATAAATATTATTGCATACAGCTCTGGAAAACATTAAGAGACCAAGTAATGACATTATTTAAAGTCATTACTCAGTAACTGAGTAACTGATCAAATTATCAATCGTTTAATATTTAAAAATTACATCATCAGACCGAACAAAATATAAAGTTACGTGAAAATTTTGGTATTTTAAGGTCCAAAATGAAAATAATTCATTTAAGTAACAAAAAATAAAATCAGGGAAAAACATTTTTTTTTGGTAGTTTATTTTATTTTAATTAAAAACTTTGACAAAAACTCCAGGTGTATGTCTGTGTCTGTTGAATTTTTGTTTTTCATTCAGTGGGTAGAAAATCCAGAAATTTTACTCAAGTAAGAGTAAAAATACTTTATAATAAAATTACTCTAAGTGCAGCGTAGTAAAAATACTCCTAAAAGTAATTTTTTTCCAAAAAAAGCTACTCAAATAAATGTAACTAGTCACTACCCAACTCTGCTTGTAAGTTAGTTTAACAGAGAAACTCGACTAAAGTTACTTGGTAGGATTTTGTGTTTTTGCAGTGCTAGAAAGCAGTTTGGTGCGTTTAGACGTCCCTTCCTTCCCCTGCTGTTCATCTCTGTTTTCTGCCGTTGGGTGTGTCCCTGAACTCCCCCCAACCCTCCATGTTGCTCTTCATCAGACCTCCGGTTTAACCCGCAGAGGCTCCATCAGACGTTTACAGTGACGCCCTGAACGTCCCTCTGTGACATCATGCTGCATCTCTGAGCTGAACGACAGAGAAACCACTTCACAGCTGTGATGTGGCGAACAACGAAGTCGCACGTTGGCCAAGAAAAACCCAACAAGTTTGTTTCCATCTCTGTGGGGAAAAGATTCACGGTCCTGTCAGCTGGGTTTGTGCTGCTGCAGGGATGAAGCAGGAAGAGATGGAAGACGCAATCTGGGCGAGACGAGAGTCAAAGACGACGTGGACGTTGCTTCAGATTGCTGACAAAAGCAATAATAGCAACTCCTGACTGTCACGTTTGGGTCCACATCACCCTGAATAAACAAATAAACATCTGAGTGATAACCACTTTAACACATTGAAGACTAGAGGTAGATTAGAAGAAATTGGCCTTTAAAGTGGATATAAAACCAATTAATCGCATGATTAATTAAAATGAGCTCAATAATTTCCACTTGCATGATTTATTGTTTTTCTCTTTCAACCACAAACTGGATGATAAAAGTCTTCAGTTTGGTGTTTTGGTCTCAACTGGGACGATTTTGCTTACAGAAACTTCATGTCTCATTTTACTTGTTTTTTGTTTTGCTTTGTGTATTTATTTTGGATATTTAAAATGTCTTCCAGTTCATTAGGAATTAAAGCTTATTGAAATTTGAGAATGTGTTGTTGCATTAATTTTGAAATTATCGTTTATCGCAATAACTTCTGGGGCAGATAAAATTAGTTATCGTCACAGGCCATCTGTGGTACCTGCTCAGGTAAAGAAGAGATAAAAAGGAATCAGATTACTCCCAAGAGGAAACTTTAGATAACAAATGTTGCTAGGGAGATTTTTGTGAGGAATATGTTAGCTTGACTTATGCATGAAAACTCATCACTGAGTCTGCAAACTTAGATTTTAAGGTACACCACTGATTAAACTCAAGTCATCCTAACATCCCAACTTCTTATTGGCAAACTTTAAAGATCATCTATAATGCTTCTTTGAACAGCTTAGGACAGGGGTGCTCAAGTTCAGTCCTCGAGAGCTACCATCCTGAAACTTTCAGATGCATCCCTGCTCCAACACACCTGAATCAAATGAATGGCTCGTTACCAGGCCTGTTCAGAGCTGATCCCCATCTGTTGGAGTAAGGCTGCATCTAAAAGTTGCAGGACGGTAGCTCTCGAGGACTGGACTTGAGCACCCCTGGCTTAGGATATGTTGATATAAAATTATTCTTTGATAATGAGATTTTAGTCAGTTCTGACTATTTAAGGTGTTTTAGAGCCTCTTGTCACTTTAAACCCAAATAAGCTGCTGCTGGCCACGCCGCCCAACTCAATGTTTACATTCGCACATGAAAATGGCTGCAAACAGATGTACAATTATACAATCGTAGATCTTTGAGAAGCAGAAGTGGAGCCTCCTGCACAACCAACAACAATGCAGCAAGTGGTTTCTGGGTGGTAAGTCAACAACAAAACACGCGTCTTTTCCAGCAGCCATTGTACAGCGGTAAAACAGGCTGACCGAACTTGATGGCGCTCAGCTTGGGTTGCTAAGTAACACTGGAGTACCGGTTGAACGTGACTTAATCTGCAGGCTTTTGAAATGGCTCGCTTTCCAGACACTAAAAAACATTAACTTATTGCAAAAAGAAAAGAAAAAAAACATCTGGGTGTTTTTTAAAGTGCTTGGGCTGTTTTTAGAAGCAGTAGAGACACAAATAGAAGCACAACAACATAATAGGTACCTTTAAATGTTCTCAGAAGGATAAATAAAGGCCTGAGACCTTTTTTTAAGCTAGAAACGGAATTTAATTATGGGTTGAAGTAAGACTCCTCAGGAGGAGAAGCAGCCAGCTAACGTTTGCCAGCACTTCTCAAGAGTTCAAGTGAGTTCATGTGATGCAGAGACAGACGGGCTTGTAGCGGGTGGGGCAGGTGTGACCGAACAGTAATGTCCTGTATTAGCGGAGGAGGGAAGCTGAGAACTAACATCACTCGGCTGAGAGAACGTCACTGGTTGAAAGCTGAAGTTATCTGCTCAGTTTTTCTGCTTCCATTCAAACTTCTCAACAGGATCAAAGCATTCCTGAAGAACCGGCTGTTTACTCACACAGCTGACATCTCTTTGCAGCTTTCCTTACACTGTCCTACAGAACCGCGTTATGTAATCCAGAACGTGGGTCAGATGAGCAGAAGAAAAAGCCGTTTAGATCTCCACCTCTCTTCCCCACAGAATGAACAAACTCGGCCAAATTTCACAGGAATGTTTTCCTCCTGTGTTTGTCCAGGGGGAAGAATCGCTGCTCTGTGGGTCTGTCTGTCTGTATTTTGTTAATCTGGAGTAAATGAGTCCAAATTGAGTGATGACTAAATGGTTACAGAAACTGCCTAACAATAAAACCAAAAGCTGGTACTACTGCTATCTGGATGCAACTTGTTTCAAAGCGGTTCTACACTGAATTATAATTTACTGTCATTGTTTACGTCCAGATTTATCCCATCTGGTGCAGAAGTGGAATTATGACGTATGCAACAGAAAAGTCGGATTAAATGTGACAGAAAGGCACTTTGAACACTAACAGGTATTTGATTTAGTAACACACATGTGACCTAAATGGTACAAGTCACATTTCTTTGGGGAGATAAAGAGATTGGAATTGGCCCATTCAGACAGCAGTAAAAAAAGTTGAACATGTGTCGCACACGGGCAAAAACAAAATTCAGATTTGGGTCAGGCTGCATTAGAAAGACTCGAGACTTGACTCTGACTCAGGATATTGTCTTGAAGGATGTCTGACCTCATGTGTGAAACTGTAAATGAAAAGGTGAAGGGTCGGTTTGTGGTTCTGCAAGCCCAGACTGAGGACCAGATGGTTTCACCAGCAAACTGTTTATGTCCTATGGGAAAAGAAGTGGGCGAGGCAGTGAGCGAAAACACCTGACTAATCACTAAATCTGCTTTGAAAACGATACCGACTGAGATCTGAGTAACTGGTTATGATTAGACTAAAACAGGTGCAAAACCAGTAAACTATGAAGAGAGTGTAAAATGCAATGAGATTTTACTTGCCAAACGTTGAACAGACCAAAATTTTTTCACTTTTAACGAAAAGGCCTAAAAGTTAGGGTTAAAGATTAAGCTAGGATTTGGGGTATTTAAAAATAAAATATTCAAATTTGCAGAGGAGGTTCAAGGTGAGTTTAGGAGCCAGTCGGTGGTGATGCAGACATCAAGTGGCAGCCATGAAAGCGTGCTTCTATTAGTGTAACCTCTTTAATCCTTCTAGGAGATGCACGATCATCTGCTAAACTAAGCAGTCTTAATGACAACTGAGATCCAACGTCGTGTCAGGAAAAGCAGCAGGAGTCGGTCAAGAACTTGAACCTCAGACCAACGACCTACTACATCACCATTACCCTACAAGATGACCTAAGCATTTTTAACAATTTATACCTCATTTTTTATGAATAAAAATATAATTTAAATTTGTGATGCATCACTTTCCATTTCTGAAGTAAATATATTGTAAAGCAGAGAATGTTTTACGTGAAAAAAATCTTCAAAATGACTTTCTAGTAAATCAGGAAATGCAAGTCTCCATAACAACTGGCAGACCTCACTAATATGTCAACCATCACAAACATAAACATGTGCACATTAGGCCTGTTGTAATAAGCAATAAATCAATTAATCACAAGATAAATGAAAACAAACTCAATATTTGTAGAATATTTTCTCTTTTCTTTCTCTTGTACTAAAAAACTAGATGATAAAAGTCTTCAGTTTGGTGTTTTGGTCTCAACTTGACCTTTTTTGAAGGACAGTTTTGTTTACAGAGATTTCATAATTAGTTTTATTTGTAGTTTCAGTTGTTTTGTTTATTTTTGTATATTTATATGTTATGTTCTTGTGTCATTGACCCATTACCACGATATTGAAAATGGTCTCAAGACAAACAATATTATCATTTATCGCAATAACTTTTGGGACAAATTATCATCCATCAAAATTTGTTGTTGTAACAAATAGTGATGTTGGGACTTTAAATGGAGAAAAGGGTCGATGTTTTGGATTGAAACAAGATATCTATATATGAAATAGCCCATTCTAGTTCTCTGTCAAGCATGGTGGAGGATCATGATGCTGTGGGCTGAGTTAAAGACAGTGACCTCTATCAGTCTATGAGTCTTTAAACAGGATTACAGTCAAACCCATATATCTAAATCAACACAGAAATCGTTAATCAGACACATAATCAACAGACTTCTGTCCCTTAGGTCTAAATCCTACTAAATTTAAAAAAAAAAAAATCCTGTAGGTTGAATCAGACCCTGCAATGTGAGACATCGACAATAGAGGGGAAGAAGTGGTGAGATGAAAGACAGGAAACAGTTTCCAGGTAACAACAGTAAGCAAAACAGTCAGAGTAAGACAGAAAGCCAGGAAATCAATGCAGCAAACTGTAATTATGTTCAGACAAAGACCAGGAAGAGACTGACTGCTCAACAACTGAAGGGATGAATTTACTAAACAACGTTTCTCTACAGACAACACCTGCAATAAAATACTTCAGTTTTTAATTAATCAATTCTATTTATGAAGCCCCCTTCATACTAAAAGCAGCTCACTATAATATTTCACTGAGGTGTAGCACTTAATTTCAACTAAGTTTTTGCACTAACTGCTAGTGCAGCAACTAAGGATTGTTTTAGATCAATTAATTAATCGGATTGGCAGATTCTGCAGATGATCATGTATGCTATTTTTGTACAATAGAAATACATTAAAAGATACAAATAATCAATCATTGAGCATTTGTAGCAAATGTTGCATCTCCAGTTAAAAAAACATTTCTAACATCAACATGTGAAAAGCTCTTTCTGTTTGCCTAAACATCAGTATTGAGTATGGCTAATCCATTGATTATTTTTTTGGATTAACCGATTAATAATTGGATAGTAAAAGATGTTTAATAGAATTTATTTTACAGAATTGGACCCAGGTGAATGTAAACTATACCATTTGAGTACCTTTGGCTAGAACAGATTTACAGAAAATTCCATGTTTTGAGTCTGAGTTTGTATCGATTAATTACGATTAATTTGATTAATCGTTTCAGCCCTACCAACTTTCTTCCAGAAATGTTAATCTCCAAAAGATCCACTATGTCAACTTTATTCCTACTTTGAATAGGACACTAGAACACAGCAGGAATAGGTTCCTGGCTTATTTTATTCAAGCTACGCCATCTGGTCAACAATTCAACAAATGAATGATATGGCTGAAAAACGTGTCACGATATAAGCGTTTTGTATTTGTCGATATCGATAATTATTGATTAATTTTTGTTTTAAATCTCCAAAATACTGCCAAACCGGTGGTGTGACCTTTCTTGTTTTATCCAGTTTTCACTTGTTTTTAAGCAGTTATGAGGCAGAACCTTAAACTGCTGCACCTGTTACTCAACACGTTGTTGCTAGGTAACCAAAGAGTGAAGGAGGTAGTTGATGCCACCAGCCTAGCTTAGCTGGTCGTCACAGGTTGAGCAGGTAAAGTTTTCCTCTGACTACATCTCCCAGAATGCTGTGCGGTTCTGGGTCAGAACCTGTTGAACTTATTGAATATCCCATCAGACGTATTATCTATTGATACTGATCACGAGTCTATCACGATACATATTATTGATTTATTGTTCAGTCCTACTATTCCACTATAAGCTGAACTTAACCGTTGTAAACCATAAAGTCCATGTTCATCTTCAGACTGAACAAAATCCCAATGATGGAAACCGTTTTCTAGTAAAAGTCTGTTAAAAGTCTCTGAGTGCAGAAGGGCCGGGGTGGTGCAGCGCTGTCCAACACCGGTCTCTAGGGAGGGTGACGCAATACAAGGCGGGAGGGGATGCTGAGAGGAGAAGAGGCACAGATATGTTGACTATTACAAACTCCGGCCCCCTCCACCTCCGCCGTGTCCACTGCAGCCCCACCCAGCGCTGAGGCCCATCTGGAGCGCCTCGTGACCCGGCTGATTAAAAGCAGTTGGTGAGATACGCCTACAGGAATGCAGAAGCCGCAGAAAGGGCCCTGAGTAAGTGTGTCTAACTCTCTGGATGTGCACGCCGACTCTGTTTACTCACATATATGTGGGCGTGCGACCACTGGTGCGTTTAGATCGTATGTGGGTACAAAGTCACATGACCGCCAGCGCCAATCAGCATCCTGAGTTGCGATGATGAATGAATCACTTTTTATTTTGAGATTTTGCACTTTCCAGAAAGACATTTTCTGTCCTGTTTGAGTCTATTTTGAAAGTTTAACCACTAAACACAAAAGAAAGCATCACAACAGTGATTACATATGTAATTAAAAACTATGAGAACAAAATGAAAGGATGAATGGAAAACACTGGAAACCGGACAACACTGCTTCAGTGATGGATGGATGGACGGACGGACGGATCCAAACCGTTTCCAGCCTCATCAGCTTCCAGTCACTTATGTTTATTTTAAAATATTAAATACTAAAGGTCACTTTGAATTTATGCAGATAATTTTACAAAAGAACGACTATAAATAGATATGGAACAAAAAAGTAAGGAGGCATAGAAAAAACTGAAAGGAGGGAAACAAGGACAGAGTTTCCAAACTCCTATATCTCGCAGGTTCTTCCTTTTCCCAAAGCTCCATCTGCTTCTAATTCCAACTTACCTACTGACTTCCCTGGCTGCGTAGCGTATTCCTGGTTAAACACAAACCAGGCAAATCGGTGCATGACTAAAGAGCCCACGATGGATCTTTACTGCTTCCCTCCATCCAGCGGCTCCTTCACGCGGTTAATGCCAGACCTAACATGTGTTTAACTATGTAATTGAATAATGAAGAGATGAGAGACGAGGATGGAAACCACACGGCCGAGGCATGCACCGAAACGCTGTCAGAAGAGCACAATGCGGTGAGGTCGGTATGGTTTGGTTTTAAAGTCGTGCTTTTACGAGATGCGCTGCGGTACAGCTGTCAGCGACACTTTCGTTATCTTTCACAACTAAATCCTGACTTTCATGCCTCCGTCTAGCAAACTGGTTAGGAGTTTTTATGTCAGAATGGTATCCATGATTCACGAATTATTTCTCATAATGAAGCATCGACTGTTTGGACAGTTTTATATGTACAGTTGATGGTTTTTGGCCCATATTAAATGGAAGAATGCAAAAGTGCATTATAAATTTACATAAGACACAATAGACTACGAAACCTGCAAAAACAATGACTGGTTCTCACATTGGTGCAGATCTCTAACTCTACATCCTGGTTTAGTAAAAAACAAAAACAAGAGAACAGGAAGTGATGGATGGATGGATGGATGGATGGATGACAGATAGATTGATGATGACAGATGGATGGATGGATGACAGATGGATGGATGGATGACAGAGAGATGGACGGATGGATGGACAGATGGATGGACAGACGGATGAACAGACAGAGAGATAGATGGATGGACAGACAGAGGGATGGATGGATGGATGGATGGACGGAAGGAGAGATGGATGGATGGATGGACGGAAGGAGAGATGGATGGATGGATGGATGGATGGATGGATGAACAGACAGAGGGATGGATGGGTGATGGATGGATGGACGGATGGACAGAAGGAGAGATGGATGATGGAAGGATGGATGGATGGATAGACAGATGGATGGATGAACACAGAGGGATGGATGGACGGATGGACAGATGGATGGATGGACAGATGGATGAACAGATGGATGGATGCCAGGTTTTCCTCAGCTAATGATGAGTCTCTTGTCCAATCACCTGATGGAAACAGTAAATCCTTCTTTATGCCATCCAGACATTTTCCTTCCTCACAGTTCATCGGGTCGCAGTATGAAGGAAAAGCAGCCAAAACAGCCGCAGTCCTGACAATAATCCCAGAAACAGAACCCTTTTAATAAAAAATAACATTGCAAAACCAAATTCCACTGAAAATGTGCACAAAGAAATCATCTGGCGAATGGGTCAGAACTCAACAATCCAGGCCAGGACAGCCCCACCCCGGCCCAGCTGGAAGAAATAATGGACTCACTCCTCTTCCCTCCCCATCTCTCTGCACTTCACATCTCACAACATAACATCTCTATCCCCTGACTTTTTCTAATTTACTCTGCTTTAATTTCCTCTGATGGTTTAGTAATCATTAGCTGGCAGCGCAGCAGCGAGGGTGTGGCGGCTGTGTTCTCCGTCTCCACAGTAAACAGCCAGTCAGCTTGTGAGCCACTCGCTCTGGCATGCAGAGGGGCCCTTTTAAAAAATTAAAACCAAAAGAAAACACATGGATGCCATTTGTGAAAACTGGTTGTGAAACAACACGTAAACACAGAAATGTAAAGTTCTGCAGGGCAATAAACCTTCTGAGCAGAGTGTTTTCACCTCTGGCACTGCCAGGCTCATCACCACCGGGAGTGTGTCCATTACAAATGTGCACCAAACTTTGTCAATACTCTGCTAATGTCGGAAAACACAATTTTGCAATTTCAGTGTTTCCTCTAAATAAGACACATAATTAAAAATCACGTGTGAATAAGTTTGTTCAAGCAATAAGTCATTAAAAAACACACCACACCATCGTCCTCCAACCACTTCCTGTTGTCTTCTTTGTCGTTTTCACCAGTAGAAACATGATCCCATGAATAACATACTAAAAACCACCAACAAAAACAGACTGAAAACATGGTATTCTCAATAAAAATAAGATAATAAAATAGAAACGATATTAAAACTATGCTGAATCAAATTTTGGACGCTGGATCAAAACTGGTTGTATTCTGTTAATATTTTCCAAAAGGCATATGCTCTTTCTTCCTTTTTATGTGTTCACACTTCCTGTTTTTCCTCTTTAGAAACATTTCATATGAAAGCTACGAGAAGAGGAGAACAAGGTGTCGTTCCCTGGTTTTACTGACTGACATGAGGACAGGTCAAGCGGTTTGTCCTCTGGAAGCAGCAGGGTGTGAGAGGATAGAGCGGCTGACCGACACACACCAGTGGTGTATAGATTGTCTGTCAGGACTCTGCACAGGGATTATTCAACCCTCCAATCCTCTCCATGCTCTCACTGTCATGCATGATGTAACCGCTCCTTTCTGTTTGAAACCTAAGCAGAACAGAGAGGGGTGCTGAGAAAGAGAAGAAAATAGCTTGGGATGATGGGAAATAAGCCAATATATGTTTTATTAGTAGTGTCAAGGAGGGGAGAAGTAGATCAGGGGAAAAAATACAGAGAAATCCCTGCAAACACAGCGCCACCCTCTGGTGATGTTCCCACCAGCTCTGTCTGCAATGCAGCAAAGAGAGCTGCATCTTTTCCAACCTTATTTTGTCAAGCAGGCTGAGCTGCATTTACTATCATCCGTCACACGTCACCGATGTGCCATCATTCCTCTGCGTTACCAAGGTTACAACTCAACGGACGAGTCTGCGCTCCTTGGTTGCGCTAAGACTGAGCACCTGAAAACCTGAAAAGATAAAAGTGGCGGTGGCCGCAGTGTGTTTACTGCGGCGCCGTCGTGCACATATGTCGCCAGGATTAAGTGGCTCTGTGTGGAGGGGGAGGGTTGTTGTTGTGAATCAGCATTCTGTTCACGCCTCTTTTCACTACAACCGCTCACCCACAATGCAGCGCTGCAGCAGAGATGATGCAGCAGCTAGATTCAGCACTCTGGGTTTAAAACATGACCTATTTGTCACGCTTTGACTTTTCTAAAAAAAAAAGAGGAATGTATCACTAGGCCTCTCACAAAAACAAAGTTTGCTGGGTGATAAATTGTCAAATAAAATCCAGGACAAGAAGTTTCAGATGTCAGGGTGTTTCCACACCTGAAAGTCTGGTAGATTCGGTTTAATTTGGGATGAAACATAGCATCATTTGTTACATTTTCAGCTGGTGCGGTTCGCTTTCACACTCCACTGTGTCAAATGAACCAAACTCTTCAAAAACCTGCTTACCCTCCTGCACTTTCAACACCCTATACTGTAATATTCAATTTCATCACTGGAAACTGTTGGGAAGCAAATTTATTTAAAAAAATATTTGAAATTTTCTGCTGAATTTGTCGCATCTGCATGCCAAATGCTTGAGGTTGAAATTGAAGCTAATAATCTGATTGCTTCCTCTAATTTGAGCATTTTAGGATTAAAATTCGATCTGAAACAGTGAAAAAAACATAGTTTATTTTCAGAATTTGGTAGACTCTGTTTGACTGGGGACCAAAGCTGCAACATTTGTTACATTTTCAGCTGGTGCGGTTCGCTTTCACACTGAACTACGATCTATACTCACTGAAAAACTTGCTGCAAATGTATTCAGCAATTTTCAGATTTTCTTAAGTAAAAAAATTAAAACTATGTATCCTGTTTCTCTCAAATCCCAGGGTCTGACACTTGGAACCTTAATATAATAATAAACAATCAGTTAGCGCACTTAACCCAGACTTTGCGTGCAAACATTAACCCGTCTCAGTGGGGGGCATCACTCTCTGGTTTAATGCTTCACTGCAGCAAAACAACTGATTCTACATTTATTGCGCAAACCAAATCCATCTCAGAAAGAATCATTTACAAACTCAACAAAATCACATTTTCTCTTTTGGCTGGAAGTTTTTCCTGTCTCATATTTCCATTGCTTTAATACCAAGAACAGTGAAGAGTCTTGACTAAACTACACTTTCATGATAAGAAGATTGTGCTGCAGGTTTTGGTTAATGGGTAAGACACTTTTAAGTCTGATAGTTTCTTAATATGTGTGTCTGAAGTTCTGCAACCAGGTGAGACACAAGGAACCAGAAATGCAAAGATTTTTTTTCCCCTCATTTTGAGAATAAACTCAAAATATTATGAGAAAACAGGAATGCGACAATAAATCCAAAATATTAGAAGAATAAATTCATAATATTACAAGAATAAAGTCGTACAACAATAAAGTCGAAATAACACAAGAATAAAGTCATAATTATACAAGACTTGCCACAATGCTACCAGTATAAAGTCATAATATTACCAGAATAAAGCGAAAATTATGCAAGTATAAAATCATATTTCGTGAATAAAGTTGTGTGACAATAAAGTTGAGATAATTGGAGAAATTATAATATTACGAGAATAAAGTAGAAATAATTCTAGAATAAATCACAATTGTACAAGATTAAGTCATAATACTACCAGAATGAAGTTATAATTGCACTACAATAAAGTCAGTTAATAAATATTTCCAAAGTTTAGCGGGCTGGTTTTTTAAATGCCCACAGACGACACAAAGCACAAAGCTCAGGAAAATGTGATTTTACTGCAACACATACTGTCAACTGCAATATTTATAGTTAATATTGCTTTGGCTGGATTTTCTAAAAACTTTCAACTAATATAAGGAATGTTCATCCTCTTGTGAGAACAAGGCTGCGGACATAAAGAGATTTGCAATTTAATCCACAAAATTTGTCTGGAGAGATAAAATACACTTTTGTTATTACTCTAGGACTGTAAACAAATAAAATGTGCAGATTGCCAGGAGCAAAAGACTAATACTTTATGACTTGATTGTGTAAATTATTTGTACCAAACTCAAGTTTTATTGTTTTTTTGTTTTTTTTTTAAACCAAGAAGGAACCCAGTTTATTGGTGACAAAAAAAAGCAACATTATAGTATCCACAGTGTGGTACAGTGAATGGTAACACAACATGGTTGGATGGATGGACGGACAGATAGATTCAAATGGATGGATGAATTGGTTGAATAGAAGGACAGGTGGATGGACGAACAGATTATTGGATTAACAAATGGATGGATGGATTGATGGATGGACGAATAGACAGATAGAACTCAGTTCTCTGTCTTTTTAAATGTACAAACCCAAACGTTTAGAGAAAACAATGAACTGACCAATTCCCTTATTTAAATAAGAAACATCCCAGAAAGCGTAGAGAAGAGAAGCGTCGGTTTGATAGAACCGTCGTGTGTCTGGTGGACAGAAGCGTCATGTGTCCGTCATTTTCCCCTCCCTGCTGGGTGTGTTTCCTCTCCTGTGGCAGGTCCAACCCCCACATGCCAGATCTCAGAGCAGAACGTCCCAAACAAAGGAACGGACCTGCACACGGCGCTCTTCCTCCGCCCAAACATCACCTCAGCCGACCCCCAGGAGACGGAGGGCAGGTGGGCCAATCAGAGTCCCCGGTGTCCCCCCTGCCCCGGTGCAAGCAGTCCCTCCAATAATTGGTTTTCTCATCTATGAATTATTAATCCGGCCCAACTCAATCAGTTGCCGGCCCAACTGGGGTGAGTTGGGCCGGCTAACTCACCCCAGAGCCATCTTATGTGTTCTTCACAAGGAAAATAACAATAAGTGTTTAAATTAAATAATGCTTCGATCATTTTTCAGTTTAGCTTTTGACAGATTCTTTGTATTTTAGACAGGTTAGTTAGTATTCGAGTTAAAAGGGAATATCACCAATTTCAAATATATGCAAAATTATGCAAAGCCTCTCTGGTCCTCCTAGTTGAAGAATAAATGTTTATTTCAATGTAAAACAAATTATTAAATTATATTAAGGCAGCCAAGTCTCATCTAAATCAGGTAAACTCTAAATATTTACTTTACTTATCGATTATTCTGATGATTAATTAACTAATCAGATAAAAAATAGGCACATTCTGCTGATTTTTTATTCAAGTCATTTTATACAGTATTAGAAAAACATCTGCTGACTATTTTTAGTTGCAGTAGAGGATATTTTTAACCAGGTGAAGCTAAAACTTCCACTTAAGGAGTTTTTGGTAGAACATATTTACAGAAGTTTTTTTCTTAAGTGTAAAATGTATTTTTTTTGTTTTTTACAGTTTAGGCTTAATTACTGCTCTGACGGTGTGATTTCCTCAGCAAATGGCCTTTTACTCATGTTAACAATGATTACTAAATTAGTTGACAATTATTTCAATAATCGATTAATCACGATTAATCCAATTAATCACGATTAATCCAATTAAT
Organism: Alfaro cultratus; assembly: GCA_903066825.1. Taxonomy (NCBI): domain Eukaryota; kingdom Metazoa; phylum Chordata; class Actinopteri; order Cyprinodontiformes; family Poeciliidae; genus Alfaro; species Alfaro cultratus. The sequence goes on from CAEFZX010010823.1 coordinate 61,938, forward strand.
CACGATTAATCCAATTAATCATTTCAGCCCTAAACTCAATGTAATGAAGAGCATTTAAGGAGTTTTTAAACAAAGGGGTTTGGGGGGATCCACATTTGACCTGCTAAATGCAGTTAAAGCCATAAACAGAAATAAAATTTCGAACATTTTATAATAACGTTAAAGCGTTTTATTTTGCCTGGGATATCAGGAAAAGGAAAAGAAGAAGCAAATCACCCCGCTTGATCCTATTTAGTAAAGGATGCATCTGCAGCTAAAAAATATTTCAAACATTCAACAACTACAAGAAAATAGAAATAAAAACATCAGAATTATAAAGGAGAGCAACATTAAGACAGACGCTAACTCGCTCTGGGTTAAAAGCCAAAGAGAAAAAATAAAATGTTTTTAAACAAATTTTAAAAACAGAAAGAAATTAACACAGTGTAGGACAAATTTTTTATTTTCATTATTTTTGGGATTAACTGATTAATATTTGGGTAGCAAAATAGGCTGAATAAGATATATTTTTAATTGGATGATGTTAAAACAATACATTTATAGAGATAGGTTGTTTATTTAATTCTAATGTAATATATTTTTTGTCAAAATTTGTCTTAATTACTGCTCACATATGTCGTTCTTTCAGAAATTGGTGTATTTTTGAGTCTGTATACTCTAGTTAACAATTAATCGATTCCTAAATGATTTAACAATTATCTCAATAATCGACTAATCACAATTATTACGATTAATCATTTCAGGCCTTAACTAAAATCTGTATATATCGGAGCTTTGCAACATACTGGAACTGGAAATTGACGGATGCATTTCAAAATAAACCCAATTTCATTTTCCTGTCAAGTTCAGGATAATCGCCTGATTCAGAATTATGGATATTCTTGTCGGGCGGGTTTATTATTAGAGCCTCCCAGTTATTGGTGGCAGAGCAGTTGGACCCACAGCTTCTCTCTCTCAGTCTCACACCAGGTGTTGGCCTGTAAATATTTCATGAGGCCTCTGTGCCGTGCTGCTGGCACACAGAGGCTGTTTTCAGCGGCTTTCTGGAAACAGAGCCCCATCAGTTCAGCTTGCGACGCAAACAATTTTCAGCGTGGCTAAAATTAAATTAGGGGAAGGGACGGCGGCAAGACCTCTTTACTCCTCACATCGGACATTCCAGGGCGAAATTAAAAAGTGGAGAGATGGGAGGAAAAATTCATGAAACAATGAGCTGTCTGTGCAAGAGTCCAGGGGGAAAGCCAGAGGCATGTCAGAGATACAACACGCTTGTAAGGATGCCAATCTGACTTCTGTCCACACAGACACAAACCATCAGAAAAGATAACACGATAAAGAGCACTTTATGACAGACAGAAACCCATATCAGTGTCTCTAGATGCTAATACACTTACATCATTCTGTGAACTGAACCGCTTTGATTCTGACATGTCAACTACTCTAGTGTTCAGCTGAGTTTTCTATTTATGTTTGACATGCCAGTTTTCTCTCCAAGAGCTAAAAGTCAAGCTTCAAAAATGAGAAATTTGTGGCCAGTTTTTATTTTGATTTTTGTTCTCCAAATCCAGGATGTTCCATTGCAAAAAGAAACCTTTAATATCTGCTTTTGAAGTCTTGCTTTCTCTCACTTTCTCGCAGCCTAAATGAACTGCTACCATACCACAGAAAGCGGTTTCTTTTTCCTTTATATCCTTGCTTTGAAACTACAGCTTGCAAACCACAAGCCACTTATCAAATCCCAGCTAATCAACCAACTAATCACATTATTGATCTCAAAGCGATTAAGAGGCGAGCAGAAAAATCATGTCAGGCAGAATAAGGTTGGTCTCAACTAGCCCCTTTTTGAAGGACAATTTTGTTTACACAGATTCAATATCCATGTTTCTGTTAAAGGTAATAAATCAATCACATAATAAATTAAAACAAGTTTAGTAATTTCCATTTGCGTGATTTTATGCTGTTTTCTACCAAAAACTGGATGACAGAAGTCTTCAGTTTGGTGCTTTGGTCTCAACTAAACAGTTTTTGAAGGTCGATTTTGTTTACCGAGACTTCATAATCCATTTTATTTATTGTTTTGCTTATTTATCTTGAATATATAAAATATCTTCCAGTTCTGGTGTTCATTAGAAATTCATCTTTGAGAGGTGTACTGGTATTGCCATTATATTACAGTTTATTGCAATAACTTCAGGGACAATTTATCGTCCAGCAAAATTTCTGGTAGCATTAAAAGTTGCACAACGTTTTAGATAACATTAATACACTTAAATATTAATCACTCTATAACAGCAGTGATGGTGTAAAGTCAAAGTATTTTTAGTAAAAGGTCATCATGGGGTGAGAATCTCCTATTGGTTGGAGGTTGACAGAGTTTAACAGGGTTAGTCTTCCAGGTTGCCATAAGAAACTTGCTTCTGCTGCTGTTCTTGACATATTAGCTCCTTGCAAATGAAGTAATTTACATTCCCTTCTCTGGTTTCTGTGTTTAGAAATGATCACAATACTGGACTCTTTCCTCTGAGTTAACTTTTAACAGTTGTGGAGTTAAAAACCCACAGGTAATACTTTATGGAAGTTGTTCCGGACTAAAAAAATTCAAATTAAACCACCTGAAGCTGCATGAGGCACTCCCAGTGGACACACAGGGACACCCGGAGGTCAGCATGCCGAGCAATCCATGGTCTCCTGTTCCACACTTCTGAATGAAGGCTGGCTATTAATAGCCCAAATGTCAGGGATGCCTTTCCTGGAGAACTCCAGCCTCTCAAAAAAAGAGGCCAGGACATTGTGAACTTATATCGCTCCCATCAACTTCATTATTTTCCTCTCTTACATCTACATATTTCTGAAAGTGACACTCAAACTGGTCCCAGTTCCTTTATATCTACTATTTTTTGACCATTGCCAGCAGTCAGTTGTGAAGAGAGCATGTTCACCTGCGACAGAGATCAACCATGCAACTCAAATGTATTTCACCCAAAGCATTATACTTTTTGTCAGTTTTATAAAAGGATAAAATCTGAACTTTGCTGGCCCTTTCCAAAACTTCAACTGTAGTCCTGGGTTTTTCTGATTAAACCCCAAAACTTGGGACTTTTCTATTTGGGTGTAACAATATGCAAAAATCATGTTTGTACATTTGAGTGTTTACACACTAGGTTCAATTGGGGACCAAAGTTCCAACATTTGTTACATTTTCAGCCGCTGTAAGTTGCTTACACACTGTATTGTGTAAAATGAACAAATTCTTTAAAAAGCTGTTCCCCTCCTCGCCTTGTGGGGGCGCTGCGCCAAGAACTACTGAAGGACACCTCACAAAAAAACCCTGAAAAAGACATTGAGTGCAACTTCCATTTTCAGAAAACGTAAATAAAAAATGGAGTAGCGTCAGATTTGAGTGGCTGTAGGATTCCTCTTTTGTTTTGGTAAAAGACCATGAGCCATTTCTAAAGCAGCTAAATTAGATGATTATTTCGATAATCGTGATTAATCACAACTAATACAATGAATCTGATTAATCACGACTAATCGTGATTAATCGTGATTAGTGGATTAATCGACACCTGAAAATATACTGACATTTAACTCCTCGTCCTTTTCAGATTGCTGAGGAAGCCTCTTTGTGTAACTCTGATTTTGTTGTTTTCTGCATCGTACAGATCTTCATCTTAGATGCCTGCTCTTACGAAAGACAAGGAACGGCCACCTAAATCTACAAATTTCAGCAAAATCTAAAACGTTTCAACTGGAAATAGCAACAAACAGCCAAACAAAGAGAAAAGACATCCACAAAACCAAAAAAAATCCTTACAAAACTGACCTGATTGTTCCAGGCGCAGTACAGATCACAGATCAGGGTCCAGTTGTTTCTAATCATGCAGTCCAGAACTTTAAGATGTGACATTTGCTCTGAAAAAACACAAGCTGCTCAGACACCTGCCCCGTCAGCCGTCCGCGTTGGACCCCGCTGCTCCCGGAGGCTCCCTGCAGGCAGCGATTCTCCTCCGGACGGGAGAGGAGGGAATACAGCCGAACACACACCTCCGCTCCCATCTGTGAGCCCAACGGGTAACCCGTCAGCTGTGGCCGACGGCCCAGCCACGCTTCATTAGCCGTGTGTTAATGACTCCGGCTGCTCTAGCTTGAGATAATCCTCTGATTTCAAAAGATAAAGAAAAACAGCTTTGTGGAAAAAAAGGGGGGATTAATCTGCAAAGACCTGCAAGAGAGGCCAAATTTAGGCAGCAGGGTCCAAACTGCAGAATGGCGAAGACGAAGAATGAGAGAAAACAGAGCAAGTTGCACTTTTTTCTGTCCTCTCCATGCTGATGAGGCTCCCTCTCTCCGATCAGCTCGTCGTGCCGCCCTGTGCTCGTCTCCGCAGCGGCACAATGAGATTCAGATCCATCCAGAAAACCATCAATTAGGCCGCAATGCAGGACTCCTAAAAGCTCCTCTCATGGTCCCAAACACAACTTCAACGGCAGAGTTTGTAAAATCAAACTTGTCCCAAGCAAAGAAAACTGCGCTACCTCCAACTCTGAATCTGACTGCTGTTACTGCACTTTCATCGGCAGTGCAGGATGCTTTTTTCTTTTTTTTTGCATTAGTCTGCAAAAAAATACAGCAGGAGTTGAGCCTGCTGCTGCAGCCCCCGCTGCCGCAGAGCAGAGACTCCCGTAAAACTTACAAGAACAAGCAAGATGAATCCACGTTTTTACCAGAGTAACTCAATCCAATTCAAAAATACTTTAAGGGAAATTAAATGTTATCGTAACTCATATCATCCAACTGATGTCCAGTAGCAGTCAATCTTCCAACAAACCTAAAGACGCCTCTGATTGAAGACTGTTGCTGTATGAATACCAAAACATGCAGCTCAATTTCTGGACAGAAGTAATCCAATAAATGTGTCATGGATGACAATATCAATTGTTGGAAAGCTCTGCTAATCCACCTCATTTTCTTTTGCTGCTCCTATTTAAATCTCTATCTGGCTGTATGGCTAGAAACCCAGGCAGAGACACATTGGAGTCTAGGATATGATTCTTGCCCATTAGGTTCAACGTAATCAACTGAAATGTGAGACCATTAAAAACACTTATAACTGTATATTTCAATGGTTCAAACACCAAATATACTTTAATTTGCACAGTGGAAACAGTTCCAGCACTATAAAAGAAGCAAACATCCACAATCTTACATATAGTCGCTCTTTGGGTTCGGCCAATTGGCACCAAGAAAAATAAATGGTCCTCCTTCATTGGTTGCTTTGCAAATGCTAGGCAATAGTGTCTCAACTAGCACTGAACCTAAATACTCCAAGATGAATCTTATTTGAAATATTTAAGATAAACTCTGGGAACAGGCAAATTTCCCTTTAATTATTTGGAGTTACCTTTTCAGAAACATTGTGAATCAAGTAAACTGGAAACCAAACCAGTACCATGTTAATTTGGGGTTAAAGAAGCCTATATTTGAGCTTAAACTGAAAAAATGTAATAATTGAACACTGTATGCTTACTGGCTTTGTTTTTATATCATCTTAGGAAATACCATTGGGTTTAGGCTTTTATAATGCTAATTCTAAACTAAATGATCCTCTGCAAAGAGGAAATCCAACCAACACTGAGACCAACAAACCATTTGCAACTTTAATGAATCAAACTTTCACCTTGAATTACTATCATGTTGTAACGTTTCTCTGCTTCAGGGACTCTGAGCTGTAATCTGTGCTTTGGAGCTCTGACTATGTGAGAGCAACACAAGATCCATAAATCAGAATTGATTGGATTATGTTTACTTCGCTGTGGGGGAAGGGGACGTTTTACTTTCTGATGGACGATTCCTGGTTGGTGATGAAACAATGGAGGGATGCTTCCTGCTGCATTATGTCACAGTAGTTTCCTAAATGGATGTCAAAGATCAATGAAGACCTCATAATGTATTTATTTAATATTGCACTAAATGCATTGATTAGACATAAAGAAACAAATTAAAGTACTTTTATAACTAATACAATCCTTAAAATGTAGCAAAAGCTCAATCCTTTGAGGGATATTAGAATATTCACCGCAGCGTCTTCCTTTGCATGCTAAAATGCCAGATACCGCATAAAATGGCCGAATAAAATGGCGCTGTGAGGAAATCTGGGTATATGATTCCATTTAATGATATCTACCAAATGTAGGTGTGTCAGAAACATTTCTTGTTGGATTGGAGACACTAACCTGCTAACTTTCTTAAGAAACAGATGGCTAAACTGCATATCAGAACTAAAATCAACAGCAAAGTTTTCAGAAAAAAACATACAGTTAAATTAAGTTATACTAGAGGTCTGAGCCTTTTTACCTTGGTAATTTACATAAATATTAATATAAAATAGGGCTGCAAGTAACTATTATCTTAGTTATCGATTAATCAACAATTAATCAGATTTTAAAATGCACATTCTGCAGATTTTTCATTTTCTTTTTTTTTTTACAATGTTAGAAATACAAAAGGATGCATTTGCAACAGAGAAGAAAAAACATTATCTTTTTGTTTGTTTTATCAATAACAGGATAACAAAAGGTGCTCAATTGGAGATTGATTTTTTTTTTTACTAAATTTGAACCAGGTGAAGCCAAAACTAAGCTACTTGATCTATGGGTAGAAATTATTTAAAGGTTTTTTTAAGCTTAGGTGCAAAATCTATATTTTTGGTACATTTTTGGCTTTATTACTACTGTTACTTGAGCAGTGGCCATTCTTTGAGTCTGTATGCTCCAGTTAACGATTAATCGATTACTAAATTAGTTGAGGATTATTTAAATAATCAATTCATCATGATTAATCCTACTAATCATTTCAACTCTAGTTAGTAATTACAACTCTTAGAGAGAAACTGACTAAAATGGGTAAATATCAGAGCGTCACAACAAACGATTAATCAGTTACTAAATTAATTGATGATTATTTCAATAATCAATTTGTCACAATTAATACGATTAATCGTTTAATTCCTAGTTAGTAATAAGAGCTTTTTTAAGGTTTTGTTGGCTCTAGTGGCCTCCACTTGAAAGTAGTCAGAGAGGAAAGAGGGCAATGAGAGAGGGGGAAGACATGCGGCAAATGTCGCCAGGCCGGGAATCGAACCCGCAACCACCGCCACAAGGACCATGGCCTCAATGTATGGGTCGCACCTCGCCCCTGCGCCACCACAACACCCAGTAATTACAGTTTTTAAAAGAGAAACTGACAAAATTTGTTACATATCAAGACCTTTACAACAAACTATTCATCAATTAGTAAATTAGTTGATTATTTTAATAATCAGTTTATTAAAATTTGTCATGTTTCATCATGATTAATCTGATTAATCTTTTCGGCCTTAATCTGCAAACAAACCCAAATGGAACAGCATTTCCAAAGCAGTGAAACAGCAATCCCTGGGTATAAAATTTAGCTACAAAGTGGCATACTGAGTCAGAGTCAATAAAACACCAAACTGACTAAACTTGCTTGTCTGAGGATGGGGAATGACCCGATCTACGGCAGCTGGATCTGTTCTGTGACTTCTCCACCATCCATTAATGAAAATCCTCCTCAGTCTGACCACAATTGCTCCTTTCCACAGAAGATACTTTCAGGAAATGCGATTTCCTGCCAAGCGAGAAACCCAGACTCCCACCACTGAGGGCCAAGATACATTCCCGATAACACCGTGTTACGTAACTCTGCCTGAAAACCCCAGACTGATATTTCACATGAGGCTGCACTTGTTGTAAAGGGGATAATTTGTGCTAAATGACCTTTCAGGTGTCTATCCTCTTACTATCTGCCTGCTACTACACAGAGAATTGCATAATCTGTGGCTTATGAAGCCTGCAGGGAGTGGAGTGAGTTAGGAGGGAGGGGGACTGTGAATACTGCCCAAGAGAAACGTGCAATGCAAACAGACTCAATGATGAGCAGCACCAAACCTTAAAGTCATAGATGGACCCAGTTGATTGGCATGTTTTGACAGATCATCAGATTTAGATTTGAAATCCTGCCTGCATCTTTCTCTTGAACACAGACAGAAGGACGGAGGCACCCAGGCAGCAGAAGCTTTGACATCGTATCCCTTTGCTGCCAAAGGGATACAAGTCGACAGAAAGGGGGGCATTTTTCCGGTTGTTGCACTCTCTGCAACAACCGGACAATCACAAATCTGACAATCACTCTTCTATGCTTCTGGCTGGAGAATTCAGCGACGGAAACTTCAATGAATTTTACTCTGATTTAACAACTCAGAACAGACAAAAGTACTGCATAACTAAAAAGGAAAGAACAGTTTCCATTCCAGGAAATAATAAGATTAGCTACCATAACTACGCAGACGATACACTGCTCTACATCAAGATGTCACCATCTGAACCCAGCCAAGAACGGAACAGAAACAAAACTGAAGTTATTTGTACTTAAAAAGGAACAATCCAGTTATTCAGCTGGAAACCATAGATCAGGCCTGAAATCTGACCTGAACATTTAGAGTCACATAAAGACGGTCACAAAGTCAGCCTTCCATAACCTGAAGAACATTTCCAAGATTAAAGGACTAATGTCTCAGCCAGATCTAGAGAAAATCATCCATGCATTTATCTTTAGATGCACTGATTATTGCACCAGTGTCTTTACAGATCTGCCTAAAAAAAACCTGCAGCTGATCCAGAACACTGTTGCTGTGTTCTGGATCAGCTGCAGAACTAAAACCAGGAAGGTAGAGCACATCACCCCAGTTCTAAAGTCCCTAAACTGGCTCCCTGTAGCACATAAATACTGTTGTTTACAAATCACTGAGTGGTTTAACATCACAAAAAGATATGCTGTTGTTGTATCAACCTTCCAGACCTATCAGGTCTTCTGGTTCTGGTGCAGAAGCCCTGCACCAGAACCAGAACCAAACATGGAGAAGCAGCATTCGGCTTCTATGCACCACAAATCTGGAACAAACTTCCAGAAAACTGTAAAACAGTTGAAACACCGAGTTCCTTCAAACCTAAACTAAAAATCCACCAGTTTAGAGTTGCTTTTGATTATTGATAAATGGAACATTGACCAATATATTTGAGGAGTATTGGTGATCATCACTGATGGTTTCAATTGGTGAATGTATATTTTATTTTGAGTTTTAATGATGTAAAGCCTGCGATGGACTGGCGACCTGTCCAGAGTTTACCCCACCTTTTGCCTGTTGACAGCTGAAGATAGGCACCAGCGCTCCTCCCAACACCAATGGGACAAAGGTGTAGGGAAATGGATGGATGATGTAAAGCATTTTGAACTACCTTGTTGCTGAAATGTTCTATACAAGTAACCATTGAATCCTGTATGAAACATGCACCCAGATGATTCAGTTCGACGTTTACAGTGATGGTAGCTCTGGTCTAAATCTGGTGACTCTTACAAGGCGCTCCATTTTAATCTGACACAACAGCCACTCTGTGTTTGCGTGCTAAGACTACACCCAAGTCACGTCCTGTTCAGCGTCTGGTTTGGTTAACATAAGAGAGCCTTGACATCCTGACCAAATGCAAATTTGTTTCTCAGATTCATGCAAATGAAAATCCTTCTCTCTGTGCTTTGACTGATGAGCAGCCACTGCTCTGAACGGTAATAAATGAGCTTATAATCCTCCTCTTGCCAGAAAAACTCCTGCAGTGACTGAAATGGACAGTGAAAGTATTAAAAATAAAAACACACACACCAAAAAAAGTCTCAGTTTGACACGTAGAAGTGGAAAAAGCTCTAATGGAAAAAAGAAAACGGGACAAGCTAACCACAGTCCCAGTCTCTGTCTCCTAAAGTGATGACCAACGTTCACATTTCCGCTTCGTGTTGCACCATTCAGGGGGAAAAGAGAGAGCAATGCCAGAGTGCCGACTCCATTTTTCCCTTAACATTCATCTTTCTAAGGGCTAAATATAGGAGCACTGAAGACACACGGGAATAGAGGACGGGTGGAAGGCAAGCATGTGGATCAGGAGGAAGAGGAAAGAAGAGCAGGGGGACGACATGGCCGAGAACATGGCTCTGAGGGCCACCATTGGCCTCATCCCCAACGACAGGAATGACGAAGGGATGCAGTCGAAACAATTCAGTGATTTATTACACCTGGATTTACCAGACACCATTCTACTGCAGTGATGGATGGATGGATGGATAGTTTGATAAATGGATGGATGGATGGATGGATGGATGGATAGTTTGATAAATGGATGGCTGGATGGATGGATAGTTTGATAAATGGATGGATGGATGGATGGATGGATGGATGGATGGATGGATGGATGGATGGATGGATGGATGGATGGATGGATGGGTGGATGGATGGGTGGATGGATAGTTTGATAAATGGATGGATGGATGGATAGTTTGATAAATGGATGGATGGATGGATGGAGCTGAATCAAACACCTCATTTCTTCCAGTATAAAATGGTAAAAATGCAGACAGAGTGAAAATGTAAATGAGATCATAACAAATGAGTTGCTCTTATTATAAAATATTTATCAGTCGGGTTCTTTACCCCTGAGACAGAACCGGCTGAGAGCCTCAGCTGGTTGGACCGACCCGGTTGGTTTAACCATGACAGCAGGTCGAACGAGGACAGCATTGTGAGCGACACACGGGGTGTTTTCCTCTTAATGATCAGAGCAGCTGGGCCTAAATTACCCCCATTCTGCTGCCGTGCTTCGGCTCTGACAGGCGGGACGTGTCTGAGTCTGCTACAGGGGCCGTTGTGGAGGAGAGACCCCCTGATTATCAAGTCAAGACAATGCAGATGAGGGCCCTCAGCTCTCATCATAGCCTGGAGGGACGGTGGTTAGAGCTGTAAATCTCGGGTCTGTCTTCCTCATTCTGGGCACTCAGCCATAAAATATTCACTAAGTTGGTTTTTATCTGTATGTTCCAGAAACCATAAAACACAAGCATGATACCAGCAAGAAAAAATAACTCTTTGGCATTGCTTTACTATTCTTTTACACTGATGCATACATAGATTATTTTAAAACGTGTTGAAAAATTCTGCTGCATAACTCACATCGGCATGCTTAAAGCTTGAAGTGAAGCTATGTTCTGATTGATTCATCCAATTTGAGCACCTTGAGAAAATATAGTTCATTCCTCATAAACTTAGCAACCAAGAACAAGAATCAAACATGGAGAACCAACATTTAGCTTTATACGTTGCGTTTACTTTTAGAGAAACTCCTGTCAGTTTATGAATTATGGAGTTCTTAGCAACCAGGAACAAGAATCAAACATGGAGAACCAACATTTAGCTTTATATTTTCTACTTAGCTACCCAGATCAACTGGAACATTTTAAACTGTAGTTTTTCTTTTGCTGTGCTTGTTTGTCTTACTTTTGGTTTTGTTGTTTTGTTTATATTTCCTTCTAATTCATGTAAAGCACTTTAGACGGCCTTGTTGCTGAAAAAGTCCAACATAAATAAAATGACATTACAATTACTCATAATTCATAATGCAACACAATGATTTAGAGAAGTATGTGTTTAGTTTATACCAATTTTGAAATGAATGTAGTTAGTTATTAATATTTTCTCTTTTAGTCTGTGTTGAAAGCGCGACTCTCTGAGAAAACAAACTGTTCATTTCAAACTGCATCATTAAAATACAAAACAAAATATTTTGATAATTTTTTGTCCATATAGCCCAGCTCTATTTGAGAGGTAGTCCTTTAGTTATCCTTTAGTTTATACTTTAAGATTAAGTATAATAGGGTATAGAAAAGATTATTACATGATCCCATATTTTCGAAGCAACACAAATACCTGTTTTAAATAAAACCAGTAGGATCCTACTCTGAATTTTAGTTTTAAATTCATTGTGTAAATGCTTCAAAATCATATGAATACTTTATAGACAAAAGTAAGAAATTGTGTTTAATTTTTTTCAATATAGTCTGTCAAAAATGATCTTTGATCAGCTGGTAGAGAGTCCTTTGTGGACAAGGGAAATCGAGTTTTGAAGCTGACTGATGTGATTCGGATGTTTCTGCCTAACAGCTGGGAGTTTCAGAGGATGTGGTGGTTTTAGTTTTCCGCAGAGAGGCAGAGCAGAGTGTTGCTGTGGGAAGTATTTATTAGATTGCAGAGATGGATGCAAGGGGAAAGATTTCATGCAAGCTAATAGCTACAAAACCACGCCTTGGTTAATGAGATTTCTCCAAAACGGCGCCACTAATACACTTTCGACAACGTTCTGGTCACTTCCATCAGACAATCACACATCACAACCAACCTCACGAAAATCACTGAGTTACTGGATTTTGTTTCATTTATTTTCAGTTTGTAACTCTTTCTCTATCAGGATGCTGATAGATTTATGTCATCCATCCTCAGCTAGTTCTGACACAGTAAGAGGATTACAGGCACACACTGTTGCCATTTTCTGATGATGGATTAATCCAAAACATGCCGCCGCTGCAGAGCTGGCTCGTAGTGATGATTATAATGATGTAACCGCTGGAGGAAGGAAAAAAAAACGGATGAGTTTGACAATGTGCCACTTTTTCAGAGTTTGGCACGCAGACCAACAAAGAGCCCAGTAACATCAGCAGCCCTGCAAGTATAAAACTCTCATTGTGCACTTAACCAGTTGTCAGAGGAAAAAGAGGGACAAAATGAACCCAATCACCCCCAAACACTGGCAGATGTGCTGCAACGCTTAGCTCACTCTCCCGGCGCTCGCTCCGACACTTCTCAGGCATGTCACGAGTTTTCTGCAAGAAAATACCTGCGAAAAGCAGCCCTCCTCATCGGGTCGACTTCCTAACACAGTTCAGGTTACAAATCAGGACAAGCGACTCTTCAAGCAAGTGTTTTTCTGTTACAGAGCCACCGTTGTGTCTGAAATAGTCCACATCGTGTCAAAGATTATTTACAGTGTGATGCATCCAAAAAACAACTACAAACAGCGGAGGAGTCCAGCAGCGTCACACGAGAGCGTTTAAACCCCAGCTACCTACCTGACAGGCGGGAGCTGCAGCTGAGTGTTTCCGCTCTTCAGTGTCCTTTGGGGAATCACTCCAACGCGCTGCCATCATTTATTCCAAACCACAGAGTGGGGAGAGGTCCTTCAGAGCCCACATTGACGTGAGGAGGATGAAGCCTCAAGAAAACAACAGAAAATAGAAAAAGAAGGGGGGAAAAATAAAAAGATCCTAATCCACACCGTCCACTTTCTTCATGTCGATCGGTGGCCACAAATCTGCAGACGAACAACAGGCAGGAATTAGTCAAAGTTTACCTCAAACTGGATGTCAGTTTGTGCTAATTGCAGATTGTTTCATAAAGCATTTCTAAAATATTCAAAAGAAAATGTAGCTGAAACACCTAACCGCAATGTTTATATACCATTATCTATCATTTTTAAAGTGGCCAATCATTACTTAGAGCTGATTGGCTGAACCTTCAGATATAAAGAAGACCATAGATGTTAGCTTCTAGGTTAGTGCATTTAAAAGCTGCAGTTTGTAACTTTTTTTATTGTTTATTACATGTCACCATGTTAAAAATGACACCATGTTGTGACAGTTTTGTATGAGACATAAAATCTGTGAAAGGATTGATGTCCTCCAACTCCTATCTGAACTACTATTGACATCTGAAGAAACGCACCAAGCCTGGTCAAAAACAACCAATCAGAGCCAGGAGGCGGATCTGAGTGCTGTCAATCAACTGTATGTATGCGCAGCTCAATGTGTTAATGGTGGAGAAATAACTTATCATTGGCCATGCTAGCTAGACTGAGAAGGCAGAAGCTGAAGTGGGGGAACAGTGTGTACACAAGCATGATTGACAGTGCCAATACCCGCCTCCTGGTTCTGATTGGTTGTTTCTAGATAGCACTGGGAGATGGCAGAGGAGCTCAATCTCTTCACAGATTACCCGTCTCATATTATACAGTTACTGTAAATAAAAATATATTTTTTTTATGAAGTTACATAATAGAGCACAAAGCTAGCATGATAAAAAAAAATATATATATATATATATATATATATATATATATATATATATATATATATACATATAAAAAATAAAAAAAAAAAATATTATTAAACACAGAAAAACTCTATTTATAATATTTTTATAGTTGTTTCACAAATAATAGGTTCATTTCTTGCTCCCACTGCTGGGGAAATATAAGATATCAAACTTATTAACTAGTTTACTAGAAATTTAGTATTTATCTGGAGATGTTTCTGTCAAATAAATGAAATAATGTGGCACACTTAAATACCACACTGCATTTCAAAATCTTTTAGTTTTCTACTTCTGTAAGGTTAAAAAGCAACATAATAACACTGGAATGTTACAAGCTAATTACAAATTATGCTAATGACAATAGGCATGTTAGTTTCGAAATTATAAATAATCTGGTGTTCACATGTTGGTATGGGGGGGGGCCCAATGAAAATCTGTTTAGGGCCCCAAAAAGTCTTGGGCCAGCCCTGGTTGCATCCACAAAATATTATATTTTAATAGCATTTAATACAACTGAATAGTCTACACAGCTAAGTGAATTTGTGGGATTTTCTTTTATTGATTTAACTACTTTTAAAAACAATTTCTGTTTTATTTTCCTGTTAAAGTGATGATAGAGGGGCGCGATGGCAGGTGCACAGGATGTTTTTATTTATTTAATTTGTGAATAATTTCAAAATAAAAAAGGCCTGTCAGGTAAAATGTTTTGAAAACAGGGATGCAAATGTCGATGTAAAGGAAAAGTCGTTAACAAACAAGGACAGCAGGACAACAGCCATTATAATTCAAACCACAACCACGGGATACAAAACCCAGCTTCCTGAAATAGCAACCAAGCAGCTGTTAGGTTCCTTACTATTAATAATATTTTATTTTAACCAATGCTTCAATCAATCTACATCTCAATGATCATCTATATCAGCTTGTTGTTGTTATAACTGGGAACAAAACCTACCTGTTACAAATCATGAATAACAGAGTGGAAAAAACACGATATCCATGGTTGTGATGAGAGTAAAGCTGCTCCCAGATCCCTCCGTCAATCCACGGATGGGTTAAAAGGGCTGTCAGGAGATTACAAAGCGGGATATTCAGTCTCTTTTCAGCGGCACGCTGACTGACCGCCGCCGCTCGCTACCTGTTAGGAAAAACAGGCTGGAAGAAACACGGCAAACGGCCCTCGCTGAGCATTTCTCCGCGAAAAGGACGCCGAGAAAATGGAACCAGTGGTCCTCATTCATGTCCGTACATTTGCGAGATCCAATTCGAGGCAAAAAAATCACCCCCTCCCGAAGAAAAATTGAGACAAAAAGTACTCCTCCGTCCTCCCGTTTGGCGGCGCGACAATCTGAACTACCAACTGACGAATCTCCCGACTCGGCTGCAGCTCCGCCCCCTTCTGCTTGCCTCCTGGCAGCACACCGTCCAATCAGAGGGCGGGTTTAAATTTGGAATTGAGAAGCGGACCAATGGGAGAAGTCCTTACATAACGGATTCAGTAAAGGGTGGAAGCTGGTTTATTCTGGTCACCAGCTGAAAAGCGCTGCTTTACATTGTTTACGTTGGTGCTGGGGCCAAAACATGGGGTTTTTAGCACACATTTAATTATTTATCCGTTGAAAAATATCACCTCAGACAAATATACTATTGATTTAAGCAGAAATTTAAAAAGTGCTTTTTAAATATGCATTATTGTTTCTGTGTTCATGCATTTCTGCATTAAAAACAGAAAAGTCCCTACTGAATTTATGAAATTACAATGGCTATGTAGTTTTGGGAAAGTAAATGTAGTTTTGAACATTTTCATACTTCTGCATCCACCATTCATTTGGAATAGAGCAATATGCAGTGTTTTGATCCAAATATACCATTTTATTTGATACACCAACACAAAGCAGTGATGAATTTATAATGTAAAAAGTACAAAGGCTGTATTATATTATGGGCATGCTGTTCTTCAGAAGGGACAGCAAAGTTTTCTGACCTGACCTAGACGGATTATGCTAAATACACAGCAGTTCTGGAAGAAAACCTGTTATATGCTGAAAAATATTCAAGACTGAACTGAAATTTCACCTTTAAGGATAACTGCAAACTTTATTAAAGTAGCTTAGATGAAGACATTATGGTATTTTAAGGACAAAAATGACAATAATTGATATAAGTAACAAAAGTCAAGAAAATAAAGCAAAAGACAATTGAGTAAATAGAGTAGAGTATCCAGAAATTGTACTGATGTTACAGTAGAAATATTTCATAATGAATGTAAACAGTACACTGTATTAAAAAATACTCCTAAAAGTTACTCAAGTAAATGTAATTGAATACATGTAAATAGTTACTATCCAACTCTGCTTCTGAAAAATACATCTGCCAAGATCTGTGACACATTTGCTCCAATTAACCCCTCGTTGCGACACATTAGCCTTTGCCGTTTTCCACCTTTAGAGCACATAAATCACTACATCATCATAAAAAAACAACCGTCAGGCTCACACACAGATGCTGAGCTTTCCAACTTTCCAACATTCAGCCAGTGAAGCATATCTACCTCTCCATTACAAACTATTCCACATCGGATATGGATTCCACCAGGGCATGAAGAAATCCCAGGACAATCCACGCAAAGACAAAGCCCTGCAGAGTTCGGTTTGCTGGCTTCTCCTGCAGCACAATAGAAGGTAGGACAATAGGACGAAGCTTTCCCGGTTTCAGAGAGGATCTATTGTCTACAGAGCTTGTGTGCTCTCATCCAGACAATGGAGAAGTTCATCTGATGGATGTGGGTCTCTGCCTTAAGTGATGGTAAACATGAGGTGCAGATTCATTTAATGCAACCTGCTCGTTAAGTTCTGCAGAAGCAGAACTTGTGCTTATTGTTTCCCAGCATCCTCGTGGATTACATGTGTGCATAAAAATTCTTCCAGAAACCATAAAAGCTTTTACTGGTTTACAGCCATGCAGCAGCCTCCTCCTATTCCCACTTTGGGAGGAAGATTCCCAACTTTTCTGTAGCTTTTGCTCCAAATATACAGTGAGAAGCAGGCAGAGGTGGGTAGAGTACCAGAAATTGTACTCAAGTACTTCAGCATATTTTTACTGAAAGTACTAGGAATGAACCAGTTTTTCCGAGGCCCAGACCGAATGCTCAGAATTTTGACAAATATATATAGTTTTGTGGTACACCAAAACATTTAATTCATCAACCAAAACTACTTCTTGGTACAATAAACTAATATTTAAGTTAAAATTCCAAATCAATTTCTTTTAGTATAAAATTGATTAAACTTAAAAAAATAGCTGCAGGTGTGTGTATCTTTTGGGTCTGTTCTTTCATTGAAGTTACTCACAGTGGGTAGAGTATCCAGAAATTTTACTCAAGTAAGAGTAGTGATACTTCAACATATTTTTACTCAAACTACATGTACAAAGTAATCATCCTCAAAGTTAATTAAGTAAGAGTAAAAAGTATTTGGTAAAAAATCTACTCAAGTACTGAGTAACTAATCAAAACATCAATTATTTAATCTTTAAAAATTACATCAGGTGGAGCAATTTATACAAATATGTGGAAGTGTTGGTAATTTAAAGAAATAAATTAAAAATGATTCATAAAATTAGCATAATTATAAACAAAAATCAGGCAAAAGATAAAAAATGCCAAATTAATTTATTTTAATGTAAAACGTATGAAACTTTAACAAAAACTGCAAGTTTGTGTCTGGTGAATATTTGGTTAAAACAAGATTATTCAGAGAAGTTACTCTTAGAGTATCCAGAAATATTACTTAAGAGTAGTAATATTTCATTTATAAAATACTCTTAAAAAGTAAATTTTTTCCAACAAGTTACTCAGCTGAGTAAATCTGAGTGATTTCTGCCCAACTCAGGCAGCCAGGAGATTACCAGCTCTTCCATGGCAGAGAAATGTTTGGCTGGATTAGGACATTACATGAAGATGAACACAAGCTCAAAGCCAGGCTGGGCTTGGATTAGGCCAGGTGGAAATTACTCTGCATGTTATGTCTTTGTTTCTTCTTTTGGTTTTAGTTTTTTGTGGAAGAAGGCCTCTCTGTCCCATCCTCATCAGACGCTCATGCACAGCCACTCTGAGGATTTTTCTTAACCTGTGGTTTGGTTTGAGGGTTTAAGAGGACGAGGATCACTGCAGACTCCTGGTTGTGTAAGTGGATCTGGCACCAAGTTGGATGACTGGACGAAACGCAGCCTCAAACCCAAGTGACGCTGCAGAGGATGTTCTTTCTATTTGTAAACCATGGTACGCCACTGAAGTAAAAATATGGTTTGACTTCAGAAGGTCAAACTCTAATATGCAGGTTGTTCACATTTCCAATCAGCCCTGATTGGAAAGATCAATATTCTAATATGATATATGATAATCTAATTGATGAGTTACAACAACTTTTAATTTGCCTTTGGAATCAAAAAGGGATTTTTGAATTTGAATTTAATACATTTGGTAATGATGTAAGAGCGAGATTTATTGGTTTTCACGAGTATTTATGAAATAATTTGTAAAAAATAAAAAAATAGTATTAATTTGACCTAGTTAAAATGAATGTGGTTAATCAGATAATTTAACAATGCTGCGATCACATTATATTACAATATGTAGTTCCTTTCAAATGAATAACAAGGTTCTGGTGACAGCAGAAGACATTTTTAAGTAATATTCCTAGAAAATGTTCCTTGTTTTTGAAATAGTTTTAGCCACACCTTTTCCAGTGTTGTGATTTTTAATACACAAAACAATACTTTTGATAAATCGTTTTAAAATCGGTCCTTTAGATTTCATTTTTTAACCAAAAGCTCAGTCTGAGATGTTTTTAATACTTACCAGACCTGAGATGTTATATTTCTAGTAAAACTGCGTGTTTCTTAAATTTTCCAATCCAACCAAACCAGCAGATAAACTGATTAGGCCTACAGATTAAATATGCTTTATATGTTGTTCTGTTGAGGTGAAATTAAATCCCAGCTCTTCATCTGTAACCACCGGCTTCATATGTCAAAAGCTGGGATGTGTGGCCATTCAACTGGACAATCCCGGTTTTGTTCCTTTTGTGTTGGTCGCAGTTTACCTGTAGTACACTTTTCCGGACCCGGCCCCAGCCTCTGTTCCCCCGGCGAAGCTCCACAAAGCTGCAGCATGAGAAACCTGCCGGGCTTTTTGTCTGCTCTCGCTTTCACCAAACCCTGGCTCAAGGCGACAGACAATGGCCGCTGAGTTCCCAAGGCAATGCAGGGGGCATTAGTGCTGGGATAAGTTAACAACTACCAACAAGTGCTGATGTTTTATGATAAGGATACATGGGGTTTCAGTCGGTGGTACAATGTGGGTCTTTGTTGCCCAGACAGCAAGAAACAGAAAGCAGCATCATTTCCTACTGGTTTTTAATCATCTTGTTCCTCTGCACCTGAGGGAGAACTGAATAAAAGATAAAACCTCACTGACATTCAGGATCTTCTAATGTCCTCTAATAAGCAATTTCCTCTTAGGAATCAATAAAGTATAGTTCTCACGTGATGTCACACTTCCAGGAACGTTGTAGCTGGCAGCCATCTTGGTAGGTACAGTAACTGTCATGACAGTCATTGTGGAGTTGCTATGACAACAATAAACAAGCCACAGGCTTAAAACTAGCTCTCGGGGCGTGCCGTAGTGGCGTAGGGGTTAGCGCCCCACATTTGGAGGCCTTCAGTCCTCGACGCGGCCGTCGCGGGTTCGACTCCCGGACCCGATGACATTCACCGCATGTCTTCCCCCCTCTCCTTACCCCCTTCCTGTCAGCCTACTATCAAAAAAAGGGATACTAGAGCCCGCAAAAACCCCCTGGTGGGGGAAAAAAAAAAAAAAAAAAATAGCTCTCGCCTCATTCCTATCTAACTTAATATAAGTATATTACAGCTATATTTTAAACTAAGGCAACATTTTTCTTGTACTGAAATTATGTCTTCAAATGATGCTGGAAAGATTAGAAATAAAATAGTACGAAAGGTTTAAGTTTCACATTTTAGTATTTGCACCCTTTTCTCCAATGACCCAAAAAACAAGCAAAAAAGCCTTCTTGTGTCAAACTCTAATTATTACTCTGCGGAAACAAGTTGACATAAATGACATAAAAATGATGGCTTTAATTTGTTTGCAGTTAAATCTGTCAATTATTCATTCCAAGCTCCAGGAAAAGGCAGCTAAAAGTTGAAACTAGCTTGAATAAAGTGGCGTACAGAAGGCAGTTTGAGGACAACGCCCGCTGTTTTCCATGAGTCAGAGTGGGAATCAACCAACGGTGAGGATGCCAAGGTCCATAAGCTCCCTCCATCTGTCACCTATGTCCTCTTGTAGTGAACAGCTTTTCTTTCTTCATCTTTTCGGTCTCTGTTTTCATCTCAACAAAGAATTAGCGATCCAATTTTAGCATCATTTTGTATTCCAGGTGGGAAGAGTACCAAAAATTATATTCAAATAAGAGTAGAACTACGACAACAGTTTTAGTCTGATAAAAGTAAAAAGTATCCATCCAAGAATTACTTTGAGTAAAAAAAATATTTGGTAGAAAGTCTGCTTAAATAGTAAGTGACTGATCAAACTATCATTAATATGTAAAAATTACATCATAAGACAGACCCAAATATAAGATTAAATGGAAATTTTAAGGACAAAATGACAATAATTCATATAAGTAGCAAAAAATTATATTTTAAGTCATTAAATTGTAGGATTTTTTCAAAGTTGTCCATCTCAATGGACATCCGGAGTTATTTTATTATTATATAGTGTTACCATGCAGAGTAAAAAAGTATCTGTAAGCATTTTATAACTTATTTGAGATTTCATTTATTTTATTTTATTTTTATGAGTATAACCTCTCAACATAGAAAAAGGAATAACAGTTAACTGGATAAAAATGTAGATAAAAATCAGATCTGAGGGGGTTAATATCTATATTTGTATGAGAATCTGAAACATTTAATAGTGTGACAAAAGGCCTGTCGCAATAAATCAATCAATCAATAAAACAATCGCATAATAAATTAAAACAAGCTCAATAATTTTCATGATTTATTGTCTCTTTATTTATATCAAAAATTAGAAAACAAAAGTCTTCAGTCAGTGCTTTGGTCTTAACTAGACCTTATTTTATGAAGGATAATTTTGTTTACAGAGACTTCATGATTCGTTTTATTTGTTACTTCTGTTTTGTTTATTAATTTGAATATTTAAAATATCTTCCAGTTACAGAGTAAAATATGTATTGAAATTTCAGAATGTGTTCTTTCATTATTATGACATTACCATATAAATATTTAAATGATCTTCAAACAATATCATCGTTTATCGCAAAAACTTCAGGGACAATTTATTGTCCAGCAATGTTTTTTTTATTGTGACAGGCCTACTGGCAAAAAAATCAAAAAGGAAGTCAATATATATAACCATATTACAAATACAATTTATCTGAACAACATGGAAATTTGTAAATAATAATAATTAATTAATTAATTAATTAATTAATTAATTAATTAAAGTTCAACACAGCCTCAGTGCTGAAAACGGCTAATATATTTATAAGAGTGCATAATTAATGGCTTTAATTCTCTAAATCTTGTACTTCATCTTTCCCGTTTTGCTGATGACGCAGATGTGCTGAAAAGAAAAAAGAGGGAAAATATTAGTGTGTCCCAAATAATGCTAAATTAGCTGCGTTTACGCTTCGTTCTACAGAGCGTTGGAACGTGACGTCACTGCTCTGCAGAACTCCGCCATGACGGACGTCAAAACAACCAATGCGCTCCTTTAAAACCTGTCTAAAAACAGACATCTGGAACATAATACCGCTTCTGCTCAGTTGATTTCACTTTAAACGTTGCACAAACAGACAAGGATGCAAACCAAACTTGTCATTTTATTGTATAACTTTTAATGAAGATAATAATGACTGTCAGATCTCGGTGTAGCCGCAGATTAGCAGCGATCACTTTTTACAAGGTAAGAAGATTAACGTTCCTATGTTTTATAAGTAAGTATGATTAGAAAGATGTTAAATATCGCATTATGGAGAAGGTACGCGTCTAACGATTAGTAACCATGGAAACAATGCCACGCCGTCATGTAGCCTAGCATGGAAAAAACTGGTTAGCATCTTGTCTTTATACGTTTTTAATGGTGCTGCGGTTTAAGGGGAAAAGGTGTTCATGACATAGTGACATAAATCAAGTGTTGTGAATTCAGACAGTCTGTAATTTAATGAACACGTCAGGAGGGAGGAGGTACGGGTCGGTTTCTAAGCTAGCTGTTTGTAACTACTGCTGTCTATGAGCCCCGACCAGGTGTGTTACGTTCACAGACAAATTAGCTCGACGCTAACAAGTAGAAGCCATGAAAAACAACTTTAGAAAACTATTTCAGTCACTCTGTTCAATACTGCCGTCCCTCACTTCCGAAGTACATCATGGCGCCTCCAATGAAAAGTGACGTAGTTGCAAAGGGTCAATAGAAAGCAACTTTCCATTTTGCATAAAAGCAAGAACTCTCCATCTACAGGAATAAATTGTGTAAAACCTGGAGTTATTGGAAAGCAGGCAATGTGACCTAAAGACGTCCATTAATCTAACTGAGTCTCTGTGGGGGAGCGCTTGATTCATTCTTCTTTGGTAGGATGAGGACAGATAGGAGGGGAAACCTGAACTCTGTCTGATAATGAGATTCCAAACCTCCACATTCCACAGGTCGGTTTTTCATACTTTCACGATGAGACATAACGCCCCCTCAAACATGCATAGGAGCCACATACAGTGCAAACATGCAGCACATAACGTTCTGGGAGTGAAGTTAGCCTTTCACACCGGCCAACTTGTGAGATGTTACAAGTCAGGCTAGAGGTGAATATCAGTTCACATGTCTGCAAATAAAAACAGAAAATGCCCCAAAGATTTCTGACCTGAAATAAACGTCCAGGTTTGGAAAAAAGAGCACAGAAAACTGTAATTTTTATCTGAAAGGTAATTTGGGTAAAATGAGGAAATAATGCTATGAAATTATTTACAAAGGTTGACACAGGATGAAACATCCAATTTGCATGTAGCTAGTTTATCTAGAAATAGATAAACTAGAAAATGTTAAACTAATCTTAATACCATATATTGATTGTTATTTTAACTATCAACTAAAATAAACATATATATTTCAAGCCTTATTGATCAGAGAAGCATAAGTTGATATTTGCTTGTTTAGTTGAGTAATCTGCTGGAAAATGTTGTCAGCACTGCAAAAACACCACATTTTACCAAGTTTCTAGTGCAAACATGTTAATACACTTGAAATAAAACAACTTACAAGTAACTTTCAGTGAGAAATAGGAGCTTGTTTTAAGTCAGTAATTTCTTAATAACAATGAAAACGTTTTAGTTCCACTTTATTTTACTTATAAGAGCAGAAAATGTTTTGTTAAAAGTGAAATAATCTGCCAGTGGAATAAGTACTTTAAAAAAAAAATCAAGATTAAGGAATTGTTTACTTAAAACAAGCTCCTTTATCTTGCTGAAAAGTTTCTTGTGAGTTGAAACTAAGATATTTGTACTGTACCAAAATACTTGGTAAGATTTTGTGTTTTTGCAGTGAAGTGGATTTTTGAAACCTCTGTAACATTACTCAATGTTTTCTTTTAGCTTCCATGTCAGCAGAATTAGTTTTTCTTACAAGCTGCTTCTGGTTTTACCTGTAATGGACGTATGCCACTAAAACGGACAGTAAAAATCAAATAGTGCAAAGATAAAAAAGCAGACTCTCCTGGATGTTTCTGTCTTTCAAACAACTGTGCTCTCATAAACCGCTCTTATAAAACGCTGCAGCTGCATGTAAAACCTCCTCAGCCAGGGAGGATACCTGTTGGGTGAGTTTAGATTTCACAGAGGAGGAGAGAAACGCTTTGATTTACCGTGTTTGCTCTCCCGCCTGCGCCTCTTTCATCTCTTTTTCGCCACAGCTTTTCAAAAGGTCACGAGGTTACCAGCAGCAGCAGCAGCAAACTCAGGACTTACGTTCAGGTCACGGAAGTACTCGTTGTAGTCCAAGGCGTAGCCGACCACGAATCGATCGGGGATTTCAAATCCAACATCTGCCAAAGCAAACAGATGTTTGAGCCAACGTGTTGCGATCAAGTGCATCAAAATACAACAACGTCTTTTACTTATAGTTTCAAAAACATGCATATTCTTTTTCTTAAAACGTATTTTTATTCGTTTTCATTTAACTGAGACCTGATACTGTAACTTTTCTGTTATGACATTTTATTTAACTTTTTTTCTCTCTATCAACTTGTTCCATTGTCTGTTTTTGCACAGCACCTTGGTGCAGTTTTAACTTGTTTATAAAAGGGCTATATAAGTACATTTGACATTGACATATTAATATTTACAAAGACAAATGCAATGGAGCATTTTATGTGTATAATCTGTTAGCCTGCGGGACGAGAATGACTGTATGTAGCAGACTAAGAATTAAAAAATTAAAATTGAAAAACATAAAAGCAACTAAAAACAACCGCTTTACAAAGAAAAATGTCAGACTTGAACAAAAAACATGTTACCTGAAATATACACTCAAAAAAAGGCAATTTGCTGAAGAACATATTCAGAGCAGTAGTTAAGCCTAAACTGTTGTTTTTAAGTTGAAAACAACTTTTATCTGCAGATGTTTTAACCAAAACTCCTCAGATGGCCTCATAGTTTCAGCTTCTTCTGGTTCAAATTTACTAAAAGAATGCTATGTTACTGTATTTTACGTAATAAAATGATTATTTTCTAATTTTAAAAAGTATCTGAATAATTGTTTATTTGGATTCTTTTAATGCATTTTTAATTTTGTATAAAAAATGGCTAAGAAATATCTGTAAAATGTGACATTTTAGTATCCGATTAATCGATTAATCATCAGGAAATTAGAATAATTGATTACTACAATAATTGTTAGCTGCAATATATACATTTTGCATTTAAGATAAAAAAAAAACAACTTGTCTGTAAATGTTTTACCCAAAATCCCTCAAGCAGCCTCCTAGTTTCAGCTCCACCTGGTTCAGATTTACTAAATGTTATTGCCTAAAATTGCATTTAAGGCAATAAAATGTTTATTTTCTTATTTTAAAAAGTATTTGGATAATTGTTTATTTGGATCTTTTAACATATTTCTTATTTTGCATAAAAAATTAGAAAGAAATATCTGTAGAATGTGCTGTTTTTATACCCGATTAATCGATTAATCATCAGAAAAATTGATAGATTAACTGATTACTAAAGTAGTTGTTAGTTGTAGAAAAATACTTACAGTCTGTCAGACTTTCAGTCATGTTAGAGAGCCTCTTCACCAGCAGACTGAAACACATCAATCACTGTAAATTAACTGATTTCTTGTTGATTTATAGATCTGACTGGATAAGTTTCTGCTTTTCGGTCATAAACTAAAAAGGAAATAAAGCTCTACAATAAGCCATGTGTGCAGCAAGATGATAATCTTCTCTCTAATCTCAGGAAAAGCTTCCCACAGACACAAAGTGACATCTTGTCCTCCTGCTCATCATGCACTCGGCATTTCCCTCACAGTGGAAAAACTTTGGGACGACTGAGACGCCGACTCACCCCGCGACCTTGACCATCTTGGGCTCAAAGGTCTCCACATGCTTCAGAAGAGCCTTCATGGTCTTTCCTGTGTCGACGATGGCCTGAGGGAAGGGAAGAGCAGAGGAAGCTGGAGCAACGAGGGAGGGAGGGATCCGGATCATTGAGACCAGAGATATGAAGATACAAAGAATGACAGATGTGTTTTTTATCCAGAAAGTTCCCTGATACTGGAAAACTTCCAAACATTCACATTTCTGTGAATGTTTGTTGTGTTAACGCCCAGCACGAGAAAGGAAACCAGAGGAAACCTCCATTTTTATCGCAAGTATCTTTAATATTCTTATAGATTACATGTTCTTAATTTATTCACTGACTTTTCCTGTATTTTGTATGTTTGTCGGTGGGTAAAGTACCCAAAAAATGTACTCAAGTGAGAGTAACACCACTTCAACATATTCTTACTCAAGTAAAAGTTAAACGTAGCATCAAGAAATTACTCAAGCTACTGGAATAAAATCTATATTTTAAAATTGAAAATATTTCAATTTTAATATTTTAAAGAAATTTAAATAAATTTATTTAATTAAAATTTATCTAGACCAAATTAAATCCATTTATTTAAATATTTGAAAATAGTTATTTTAAAATATTTAATAAAATTACATTATCAGATGCATTCACTGCAAAAACACAAAATCTTACCAAGTATCTTTGATCTAGTTTCCAGTGCAAATATCTTAGTACAGGTGAAATAAGAAAACTAACTTATAAGTTAGTTTTAAAGTTAACTTATAAGTTAGTTTTAAAATAAAGTAACTTTTCAGCAAGAAGTGAGAGATTGTTTTGACAAAATGATTCCTTAATATTGATGCACTAGAATCTAGACCAAAAATACTTGGCAAGATTTTGTGTTTATTGTTGAAGTTTTCATATTTCTTGAGTTTTTTTTTTTTTCACATCCTGACATGTTTAAACCACAAACTTTTGTGTATTTTATTTGGATTTTAAGTGATAGACCCAAAGTACTTGGACATTTTTGGTTGTGAAAAGATGAATATTTTGTTTTATTTCATGTTTTCCACTGTAAAAAAAAAAAAAAAAGTCAATAACACTTGGTACAAAAAGTCATTCTTGAACTGCAGTTGGAGAGCTAAGAAAATTGTCCGAAGGCCACAAATGGCCCCCGAGCCACACTTTGGACACCCCCGTAATCTAAAATCCCAATTAAAATACACTGATGTTTCTGGTTGAAACGTGAAAAAGTTGCAATTGGTGACAACTAAGACAAGCAAGTTAATTTCACATCATAAATAAAAACTATGCAGTTTATAGACTCACCTCAACAACGAGCACACTCTGGGTCGCATGCAAAACAAGAAAAAGGTAGAAAAACATCAGTAAGTCATCCTTGAATTTTCACACTGTTCAAGCAAAGCGAGAATAAAAGCAAAGCTGTTTCCATGGGGGGTTTCTATGGCAACAAAGTTGGCTGCATCTTCACTGTCTTAGCTAAAAAATACAGACAACTCTTTCAGTTCTCCGCTGTAATGAAACATCTGTTTTCTACAATGACCAGAAGTCACCAGAGTGACCGGGTGCTGAGCGATTGCCCCGCTGCTTCTGGGTTTTCTGACGAATTCTTCTTCTTCTGGCTGTGAGGGCTCTTTGTGAGCGTGTCTATGGTTTAGGGAGAGCGATCGGAGAGAATGCAGACAGCTGGCCAATTTTAATTCAGTCTGTACCTGAAAACCTTCACATCACGTTTTGAGACACTGAACTAATCGGGCCAAGTTAAAGAAACTCCTTAATGTGAGCTGGATTTGTTAACGACTTAGGTTTTTATCGATTTTATTTATTATGTTCTTAAGATGTAGCTAATATTAAAAATACTCAGCACAACCATTATTGGGTATCTAATTAATAAATATATGAAAAAAATAAATAAGACAATAAACTTTCAAAAAACAAGTACTTGTGGGACTTTAAAATACTGTTTTTTGCTTTCAGCGACGCATTGCTAATGCTAGCATTTACTCAAATAGGTACAAAAAGTGGAGATTCATTTCTGTTAGAGCTAAATTTATTTGCTTTTAATAAACATTATGGCCAGTTACACAAGTTGTTGCCCCTCTTTTTTTATTTAAGAAAAAGATACACAAGAACTTGAAACTGCTACTTTTCTAACTACCAGTAGCAGCTCGTTGCACTGAGGCGCTAATGTTAGCTTGTATAAACACAAAGAACTCGTACATTTGATCTCAACTGATTTATTTACCTTTTTCTGTGTATTATTCTCTCAGCAATAAATGACCTCATGAGTAACTGTATTATGTGAAAAGCAATTACTTATTGGAGGTTTCAAATCTTACATTTATAACTTTTTCTCAAGAGCTAGCTGTGCTGCACTGCTAATGCTAGCTTGAATAATAAGTTGAGAATCATCATCAGGCTCATAATTAATGTTTTGTTTGCTAATTAATAAACAGATCATGAGTTTAAAAATAGCAACACTGTAGTTTTAAAACGGCTACTTTTTTAAATGACTTAATTCTTCTATTTTATTGCATAAGGGACAGGAAATAAAAAGTCAACAGTTTTTCCGTATATGATGGCGACAGCCTTTCTGCTTTTAGCCACAGGACTATACAGTGTAGGCATGTTTGTGCTCCCATTCAGCTGAGTGTGTAACATTTCTGCCCTGATTCATCAGTTTTTCCTGACAGCTCTTCAGGGTTAAACGGTCAGTAAATGTACGGTAAGAGGCCAGGCGTCCGTCCAGAAAGGTCTGATTAATATCTAGCCGGGTGCAGAGAGATGCAGTTTGGTAAAGAGAGACCAGATTCACAAGGAGGAAAGTTTCAGAGTTTGATACTTTCTGCCCTCAGAATGGGCAACTGGATGGAAAGAGAGACCAATAGAATGAAGGATGGATGGATGGATGGATGGATGGATGGATGGATGGATGGATGGACGGATGGATGGATGGACAGATGGATGGATGAACAGATGGATGAATAGATGGATGGCTAAACAGATGGATGGATGGACATGAATGTAATTAATTTCCTATAAAGTCATTAAAATCAAACCAGAACCAGGAAATCAATATTTACCATTGAGACAAAAGGACCAGGAAGTAAAGCATTGATACCCAAATATTTCCAAAGCACTGTTTTCATTCTCCACATTATTCCAGATTCAGTCTGAACCCCATGTCAACATCTAACAAGTCTAACAGCGCCCTCTTCAGGCTGGGAGTACACTGAAACGGTAAAATATGCATAACACAAACCTTTCCACGCAGAAAAGACAGATCACTGCTTCCAATGATGTGAAGGTCCTCTGTTGATTGGTCGTTCTGGAGGAAACACAAGATTTGACTTTCAACTGTTTCACAAAGATCCATGATGATCATTAATTTGTTTAGTTAATTTATATTTTACGCAATCTAACAATGGAAGCTCCATTTTACAGGAATTATGGGGAAATATTAACATAAACAAAAATTTACATCGTCTGTGTTGTGTTCTTCTGCACTGCAAAAACACAAAATCTTACCAAATACTTTTTGTCTAGTTTCCAGTGTAAATATGTTTTAGTACACTTGAGATAACTAGTTTACAAGTAGCTTTTCACTAAGAAAAGCTAAGCTAAAAATTTATTTTTTAAAAGCCCTCGCTCTAATGGTAATTTCTTTGAATTATAACAAGACATTTTTCCAATATTATGTCAGATTTTTATTATATTATTGTTGAGGTTTTGTGTTTTTGCAGTGTTTAAGCAGCTTTTTTATTTTGGGTTTCCATGAGGAATCATGATAGTGGACAAGAAAAAGTATTAATCATATCCTAATAGTATCTGAAAATTACTTACTGGGTAAGTTTAAGGGAAAATATACTGCAAAGATTTGAGACAGGATATTTTAAAATAATCTATTTTATGCTATATACTTGAGCTCCGTTATTTTTTGTATTATTCAAAGGTTAAATTAAAGACATGTTACTATCTGAAAACCGTCTGACTGAAAATGAGTGAGAAAGTCGAAGCTACACTACAAGATTACAAAACGCTTTATGAGCAAAAAACAAGCAACAATGGGTGATGCTGCTCATTTAAACTTATGTAAATAAAAACAAACCCAAAACAAAAAATAAGGTTCTTGACCTTGTCTGACTCAGAAAACCTGTCATCTTCTCTTGTGCATGAAAGGGAGTGAAAGGAATGTGGCCACATGCAGGGAAACATAATTCAGACATGTGCCAAAAACACACCATAAAATAACATCGTCCAGATGACAGCGTTCAAAATCACTCAGTGATATCACTGTAAAGACATCTTTATCATTCCCCAGAGCTGTTTTTCTTGGCAAAGGCAGATGAATCTAGCTATACTGGCAGGACTGTGTTTTTACTCCAGAAGCCTTGAAATCATTTCTCACCAAACCGGAACAACAGCGACACCTGGTGGTCAAACACTGATGTGTTCACGCTGCAAAAAACATTTTACCAAGTTTTTTATCTAGTTTCTAGTGAAAAATCTTACTACACTTGAAATAACACAAAAATAACTAACAAGTGACTTTTCAGAAAGACATAGGAGCTTGTTTTGTCAATAATTCCTTAATATTGATGAAAAAGTACTAGTTCCAATTTTATTTTACTTGCAACAAGATATTTTCTCCATATTAAAGAATTATTGATTTAAAACAAGCCCTCATATCTTGCTGAAAAGTTACTTGTAAGCTAGTTTTGTCTTATTTAAAGTGTAATAAGACATTTGCACTAGAATCTAAACCAAAATACCTGGTAAAAAGTTGTGTTTTTGCAGTGTAAAATCTAAAATAATACCTAAAATGTAATACTAAAGTATTCATTTAATAAATCTAAATCAAGTGGAGTTGAAACTGCCACTTGAGGAATTTTGGCCTTAGCATTTTTATATACAATGGTGTTTTTACTTTAAATGCAATAAATAATTAGTACTCTGAATATGTTGGGGTTTTTTTTTAGTAAAATACTCCAGTTAATGATTAATCAATTACTAAATCAGTTGACGATTATTTCAATGAATGATTAATCACAATTAATTGTACCAACACTACTCAAAACAAAGCTTGGATTTTTCTAAATATTTATGTTTCTGCAACAAAAGATGAATTTATTTAAAGTTTTTATCCAGATCATTACCAGAGGAACATACAAGCTGTAAGCTTAGAGTTTGTTTCCATGTGTTTGCCTACCAGGTAGCTCTTCAGGCGGATAAACTCCACCCTGGTCTCCAGATACCGGTTGGAGCTGCGTCCCAGAACCTTGATGAACTCCACCAGATCTGCACAGAACTTGTATCCTCCCTTCAGGACGCACAGCACCATGATCTTACTGTCCTCAAAGTCCTCCATGATGTACCGGGCCAGGCGCTCTATCCTTAGCAGGAGGAGAAAACCACACAGCAGGAGATGGTTTACCGACACATCATGTGTGTTCGTACCGGTTCATGATGACTCCGTGGGGAATGTAGACGTTCTCAATGTCGTCGTGGTAATGTTCAGGGTAGGTGAACAGATCCAGGTTGTAGCCAGGCCAGTCATCTTTGATCTGGAACAGGCAGCAGAGAGAATACATGAGTAAATACAACAGCAGCTTCCAGCAAATCAGGCAAATCATTCAGGTGGCGTTTTAAAGCAGATCACCTGGAAGCTCCCACCGAAAGTGATCCGTGCCACCGAGACCAACAAAAACAAAAATACATGGACACTCTTAACCAATTATCTGCAGTAGCTAAGCTAATGTTGCTAGTTCGGCAGTAAAAACTACAGTAAATATCGTTGATATTTATCATGGTATTACACAGAGTTGAGTACTCAAAAATTGTTAATGAGTATTAATTGTAATGTACTTAAGGAACGATGAGAGAGCTAGTTCTTAGCTTGTGGCTTGTTTATTGTTGTCATAGCAACTCCATAGCAACCGAAGTTCGCAGAAGTGTGACGTCACTTGAGAATTACGTTTGTACCGGGTAAGATGATGGAAAGCATTATTGAAAAGACTAAATGCCATTTTAACACAACAGTTGATTATCTGTAAAAGAAGAAGAAAAAAAAAACCCTTTATTTTTTTATTTTATTTTCAGTGAGCTGGACTTCCTTGTAAACTTTTTGTTCGCAAAAGTTGCATGAGCTTTCTGGATTTTTAATTTGTCACGTATTTAATTTCCCATATTTTATTTGAATTGAAGACATTTTCAAGAGTTTCTTCAGATTTCCTCAACATTCACTGCAAAAACAAAATCTTACAAAGTAATTTTGGTCTAGTTTCTATTGTAAATATCCTAGTACACGTCAAATTAGACAAAACTAACTTTCAGCAAGAAACAGGAACCTGTTTTAAGTAAATACTTGCTTAAAATGGAAAAAAAAGCACTTGATCCATTAAAGGGGTGTATGGCAAGTCCCAATAATTAAACAATTACTGTTTGGCTTGACAAAAAGTCCAGAAAACTATTGATCAGAACTACTTTAAATATTACAGTAAATTCTAGCTGCTTGGACTCAACATAAAGAGTTTTGGTTTACAACATTTGGAAAGTGAGCATAATAACCTACCACAATTCCTCTTTTTACTCTCATTTCATCCGTTTGCTGTGGTGATGACATGGTAAAATCAGCCGTTGTTGTGGTAAAAAGGCTTTTTTATCCTTAGAGGAAACACATCAGAATAGTTCAGACAAGAGGATAAAAGAATGCATTTGACTTAGGTTGAAGATAGTTAGTTTTTCCTAAAGATCACATTTAATTAACTAAAATAATCTCCAAAGCATTGCCAAGCAGTTTCTAATCTATTTTAACTAAAACTTACCGGTTTGTTGAGTGAAGAGGAGGAAACTTTGTTTTCCAGAGTTAACCAGAGAAATCCTGTCCACCCGGCAACATGGGCAGCACGATCACGCTCAAGTCATTTAGGTAAAAGGAAAGCTTTGTTTTGAGGAGAGCTATGCTGGTTAATCAGCCTCATGTGATTCCAAGCAGGCAGTGAGGTGGATGTATTCAGGGACAATATTTAAATTAGTAATTATTTCTACCACAGAACCCATCAAATGTACAACACAGGTGAATATGTTCCGTTACTGAGTTAATCCTATATTATAATATTGCAACAATGGGGAACTGTTTGTAAAGTTGGTCAAAAATTATCGGAAATAATTTGGGTTATTTTGGAGAAAATTAAAGACTTCATTTTTCAAAGTCATATTTTCACCACTTCGTTTATAACTAACAGTTTCGAACTAAATATGCAATTAGCAAGCAAATATTAAATATTTAGCTTGATAACTATCTATTTAGCTAACAAGCTAAATACTTAGTTGTCTTTTAAGAATGGCCCACAAGTTGATGCTTTGGGAATGTAGTTCAAGAGAATTAAAGGGAACTTATTATGCAGAATTCACATTTTGTACGATTTTATACTTCCATTTGGGTCTCAACTGCTTCTAAAAACAGTCTAAGTGCTTATAAAACATGTATGTTAAGTTATGTTTGTTTTTTGGTGTGTGGTAAATGGGTCATTTCAAAAACGTCCCGATTAAGTTACTTAGCAACCGAAACTGAGCTCCAGCACATTTGGTTGGATGGTTTTACTGTTGTACAATGGCTGCTGGAAAATACAAGTGATTAGTTGTTGACTTACCATCAAGAAACAACTTGCTGCATTCTTGTTGGTTGTGTAGGAGGCTCCACTTCTGCTTTTCAAAGACGTACAGTTGTATTATTGTGCATCTGTTTGCAGCCATTGTCACACGAGTGAAATCTTTGAGATAGGGGACGTGGCTAACAAAAGATTATTTGGATTTACAGAGACAGGAGCTCAAAATAGACTGAACTGAACTGAGCAGACTAAAATCTGAAGAAAATTTGAACAAAAACTGTAATGAACGTTTTGTGGAGACCATCCATCCTCACCTGCTCAGGGAAGCCTTATAAGTGACCTTTAATGTTCGTCTGCTTTCCCAATTCAAATTTTGATCCACGAGGAAAGTCCAAATAGTTAAAAAATGTCCTCATTTTGTCTCTCCTTCAATTGAGTGATCAGTCCAGCATTTTTAGGCTTGAATCATCCAAAGATATTCCACTCTGGTCAGATACCTTAAACTTTCCTGCCAGAAGGGATTTTCCTTGTTCATGGCAGCCTGTTTTATCCACTCCACACAGTTTGAAGCAACAATCATCCATTCTTCAGTTGTGTTCTGTGGTTGCTGTTGTGTGTTAAGTTGAAAAATCAGAGGCAATCAGGGGGGATTAGTCACCTGATGTCACTAAAAGGTCTGGATGAGCTCAGCGGAAAAGGGTGATGAGTAACGACAGACTTTGTTCGGGGCCCCAGGCAGCACTGGGTTGAAAATAAACACGATTCATCGCAGCATAAGTCTGGAAACGATGGAAACTCTTTGTTCTTTCTTGAGTTTGTCATCATTCAGCACAGATTGTTTGAAATGTTGGCATCTTTCCTTGTTTCAGCGAACGTCTGAATGGAGCATCACAACACAAAACCACAAACTATTAACTGAATTAGATTAAAACTGTTTAGCTTTTAAAAGTTAATGAATGGGAGGAAAATTTCATTTTCACCACTGTACAACTTTATTTCAATAAGGGAGACTTGGCAATAAAGCTGTAAAGTAGCATTTATTTTGTAGCACAGCTTTAGCAATCACAGAAAATAACTGCATAAATACAGAAAATTTATAGAGGAGAACGAAGTTGGCTGTCGCACCTTTTACTTTCATCTAAAAATAAATTAATATCTTTTTTCAAAAGATACGAAACAACACATATGACTTGTTCCTAAAATGTTTTAATGAAAAATAATTTTGGAAGAAGGTTTCTGGAGAAAGATTACTTTTAATACAGTCTTTCAATTTACAACGCTTAATTTAGGGCTGAAACAATTAATTAGTTGTTGAAATAATTGTCAACTAATTTAGTAACCGATTAACTGGAGCCTCAGAAAAAAGGATGTTTGCTGAAAAAAAAAAAAACATGTTCAAAGCCGTAATTAACCCAAAACTGGACTAAAAAATTTAACATTTTGGATTTAAGATGAAAAACCTTCTTTGTCTATAGATATTTTCTACCCAGAACTCATCAAATGGGGGTTTTAGCTTCACCTGGTTCAAATTTTGTAAAAGAAAAGTTTATTAGCATCTTTTGCTATCCATTTATTAATCCGACATTGAAGTTAAGATTTTGTTTAGCTGCAGATGCATCCTTTTCTACAAATGATCAAGATTCAAAGTTAGTGCATTTAGCCAAGAAAATCCCTTTATTCTTATTTAAAAAGGAATTGAAATATTTGCTTATTTGCCTTTTAAAATATATTTTAAATGTATGAAATAAGCTTCAGTGGTTTAATGAAAAATTTGCAAAGTGTGCCCATTTTTATAATCTGAATAACCGATTAATCGTCAGAATAATTGATTACTAAAACAGTCTTTGGTCGCAGCGCTGGTTTAATTTAATATATTCTCAACAATTCATATGCTGACAGAACATAAAGGCTACCCAAATTCTAAAAAAAAAAATCTAATTGTCAGCAACAGAGCAGAATATGGCCGACCCAAAACGCTATAATTGTATTTACTGGCTTTCTGAGTCTCAGTTTGGACAGACAAACCGAGGCGGTCTGGGAGCCGCCCATGTCTCACTGGGGCGGCCATGTTCAGCCCGGCGCTTCACTGTTTTTAAATGTTGCTGTTTTTTTCTTTTCAGCTAAAGACAATCAAACGTTTTTAAATCTCCTGAGTAGCAATTTCTTTTCCAACATGTGACAACCAAGCAAGTTTATACTGAAAAGGAAAAAAAACATTTTTGTATATTAGAGCACTGCCTTTATACTTTTAAATACAAATAAGTGTTTATTTCTAAAACCATTATTTAAAGATAAGTGAAAAGAAACACAGAAAGAATCAAAAGTTGATGTGAAAAACATGAAGTGGCTACATTCACACAGCAGGTTTTGGTAATCACTTTAGATTTTTTTCCTGAAATTTGGTTGCTTTTGTGCAGTCCTTCACACTATTAATTAAACCACAATGAGACTTCTGAGTGAACGGTTTACATCCCCGAACCGAAACTGCATGAGCGAAGAAAATCGTGACGCAGCATCGCTCTGTTTATGGGAGTAAAAACAGACACTGCCGTTCATGCATTGATTTTAAAATGGCAGTTTTGTCTTTTCCAAGCACATAGTTTCATTTTATAGCACAATCAAGTAACTATGTTAACTTTAGTTGCTATAAAAATTATATTTATATCAAATATGACTTAAAATAAATTTGACATTGTAATTTAATGACTTGAAATTGGGCCTATGTCTCTTTAAGAAGTTTCTGCTCTTTCTGAAACTCCGCCTTTAGGAAGTCATCACAACATGGCTCCTCCTTTAACCATGTTTTTACCAACGTTTCACTGAGAAATAGCTGCTACACATATTTCCACCAGATGTCTGCTAATTGCTGCTGGCTAGTCTGAAGGAGCAGAGTGGGACAGGGTTGCTCTGTGAGGTGGAAACTCGAAGGCGCGGCTATGTCCACCCAGGCATTTAGCACAGCTGAATGGTTGCTATGGAGACTCAATACTCAATGATTTCTCAAACATGAATGAAAGAATCAAAGCAATAATCCATGTTTTTGATGAAGGAATGACATTTTAACATGATTTGAAGCTCAAAAAAGTCGGTTTTACGTAATACTGTCCCTTTAACATTTATTCAGCAACAACAGCTGACAATATCGTCACATAATCATATTAAGAAATATGAAGGAAGCTCATAAAAAGAAAACACAGCTAACAGAAACGGCTTTTTGAAGTATGTTTGGATTCGTAATCAAAGCCAAAGCATGACTGTGATTTGAAGCCCTGACTTCTTCTTTCATAATTATAATTTACTGTCATTGTTTGCGTCCGGATTTAATGCGTCTGGCTTTTTTATGACTCGTGTCTCACATCAATGACATGAACGTCAGGTAAAATGTGTCATGACTGTCCAGACAGCAGACAGTTTGAAAACAATCAGAATCCGAATTATTACAAAGCATGAAAGTAGAACAAATCTGATTCTGTTCTGATCCAATTCTAAATCGGGGCGTTCAGACTGAAAAAGTCGGATACGGGTCGTGTTTCCCTGCTGTGTGAACGTAACCACAGTTATCTCAACTCAATGTTGAGAGTCAAACTGCTAAAACAACAACGTATCTAAATTGTTAAAGCTATTTTGGAAATTCACACACCAACATTTTCTGCAGCAGCTCCCTCTACTGGTGAGATTTAGCGACCAAAACCATTCGTTCCTAATCGTCGTAAATAAAAATGGTTTTGAACCTTTCAAAGAAGCTGATGTCCTTCTCCAGTTGACTCATCTTCTCCTCCAGGCGGATCTTCCGGGTTTTCTTTGACGGCATGTCGATGAGGAGAGGAAGGCCCTGATATTCACGGTGGAGTTCATCCCACTTCTTCTTCAGGCCCTTAAAGGAGAAGAGTCACATCAAGGTCATGAATGTCCTTAAAGGGACGGTTGTGGCAAAATGTATCGATAAAATCTATTCTCAAACTGCGAAAATACCAATAATAGCTGTGTCTTCAAATTAAATTTTGTGATTCTTTTTTAAATTTCTTTGCAATCAAAATCACAGATTTTGTGGAGCTATTT
Organism: Alfaro cultratus; assembly: GCA_903066825.1. Taxonomy (NCBI): domain Eukaryota; kingdom Metazoa; phylum Chordata; class Actinopteri; order Cyprinodontiformes; family Poeciliidae; genus Alfaro; species Alfaro cultratus. The sequence continues at coordinate 99,318 of CAEFZX010010823.1, forward strand.
TAGAAATCTTTTTTGCAATATTTATGTTTTATAAGGGAGTATTAGGGTCATGAGGAGAAAATAAAAAAACAAAATTACAACTTTTTTTCTTTATTTTCATAAAATTATGACTGTTCTCAAAATTTTATTGCTTTACTCTCATAATAATTTGACTTTACACTCTTAATATTATGAGTTTATTCTCAAAATATTGTTACTTTATTCTCGTATTACTACAATTTATTCTCGTAAAAATACACTTTTATTCTTGAAATATCATTACTTTATTCTGATATTATTTTGAATTTATTCTCGTACGACTTTATTCTTATAATATTATGAGTTTATTGTCGAAATATTGTGATTTTATTCTCATAATTTTATTTTTAAAAAACTTATGTATTATTATTATGACCCTAATACTCCATTGTAATGCTTATGTATGACATAAATGTGACTTTTCGTTGACACCAAGTCAGGCTGAGGCAGTAGAAGAAACAAAGTGCTGCCACCTGCAGGTGGGAGTTAGCATCACTTATACCCAACATTTTTGATCATTTTTACAGAAAATTTGCAATAAACGTAGAATTATGCATTACTGCATAATTAAAGCCTAGAGCCGAAGCCTTGAGTTTGACACCTGTGTTCTAAATAAAAGATGCAAACATTCGCAGCTAAAAAATTAACCAAATTAGCTTTGAGCTAGTTTAGCTAAAAGCTTATTTTTGCATTAAAAAATACATATTTCTGTGTTTACATGCCTCTGACTTCGTCAGTCTAATGCTGTTTACTTCAGCTGAGGTTTTAGATGTTGCAGTGACTCCCTGTTCTTCTAAAATCAATCGTGTACCTTCAGGACGGCCTGGTGATCCTCCTCCGTAAGCCGCTCCAGAACATTCTGCTCCCCGACCAGGCGCTGGTACTCCGCCTGGGCCTTCCGCTCGGCTTCACTGCGCAGCCGCAGATACGTCGGTACTTCACCGTAATCCTGCAGGTAGCAACACGAATCAAGGTTCTTCCGCTTTTCACACAATAAAATTCAATAACTTTTCAAGCATTTCCAACGTACACTGTAAAAAAAAAAAAAAAAAAAAGTCTTTAGTTTAGGGCAAAATGCTGACAGCTGTGGTTGCCAGAGTTTTACGTACAAATGTAAGAATTAAAATTTTATTGATCTTTGAGAATATGTTTTTACATTATTATGCCATTATTATTATATTACTTGAAAACTGTCTCAAAACAACAATATTATTGTTAATTGTAATAACTTTCGGGACAAGCTTCAAATCTTTTTTTTTTCTTTTTAATAAACTTTATGGCCCCAATTTAGCTCCATACAATTTCTTCATCAGTTGCTAAACACAGAAGAGAAAGAAAAACTGACACAGAATAAGATTTACCCATGAAAGAGACGCAACTATCAAGACAAAAACTTTCTACAAAAAATACACAAAGTTTAGAGACAGGATGAAGGAAAATATGGAGAGAAAATAGTCTCAAAATACCTTTTCTCTCCATAGAAAATACCTTTTTCATGACGTATTTAGGGACAAGTCCAGAGTTTTCCAGGAGCTGTTTGTGTCCTTTCTTTGTGTCAATAGAAATGGCTTTAGGCTTCATGGGAAACATGACAGTAGTCTGTAGGAAATCCCTTTTGGTTTGGATCCCCATCAGAGGTTTCTCAGTCCGCCTCGGGACCGCTGGCTTCCTCACTGCGCAGATCCGAGTCTTATGTCCATCTTCAGACTCTGCCCCAAAAGGAAATGCAGACGTCAGATTCACACCCCAAAGGTAAATCCTCATACAGTTTAATAGAGGGACTTACTCTCAGGTGGTTTGGGATGCTTCGAGTGTTTTCTCAGGTACTTATCCGGAGAAGGCATTTCCACTTTTGGTGGTCCCATAGTCTTCTTTGCATCTTTGGTTAGCTTTTCCTCAATAATGACAGCTGGCCTGAACTTGGATACATATCTTAATGGAGATTTCAGAACATAATATTACACCAAACAATCACTTCAATCCACATTCAATAATATTTGAGGAGGAAACGACAAAAACAAATAAATGACTGTAACAACTTAAGAGAAATCCCACTTTTTACATTTGAGGTCAACAATAAGATAACATTTTAATCTCTCTTGTTGTCTTTGGTTTTAAAGTTGAGTAAAGATATTAAAATGTGTCTTTTGCTTATACTGGTATTAAAAAATACCATGGTTTGACATGAGGTTGAATGGGAAATCAGTTGAACTTAAAAACCCAATTTTATGTCTGTACATTTAAGATACCAAGACATTTGATGAGATTTAGATACAATTTAATACATTACGCTAGTCAAACCTCAGTTAATTTTGTACTTTTTTTTAAGACATATTCTTTAAAACGCGTTTTATGATTTATAAAACTCACCTTGGTGGTTTTTTAATTTCCTCTTGCTCCTTTGGGATCCAGTCGTGAACGCTTCCTGCTGGGTAGATGCCTGCAGACATTGTTGGTAGAGTTGTGAAAACGCTGCTTTAAAATGTAAGAGCAGCTATCCAGTTCGTTGCTAGGCAACTGTACAACAAACGTGACATTCCACAACACTCGTAAATACTTGACTTATAAAACCACTGCGCTCAAAACATAAAATTACTGTTAGAATATCTTAAATAAGTAAATGAGACTTTTTTTTTTTTTTTCTTTTTTTTTAGAAATAATAGCTGTCGAAAAATTGCTAATCCAACCTTTACGTTTGTCAAACTTCCTAGATTCCGAGGTTTTAACGTGAACTTGAAAGCAGCAAATTATTCTTCCTGTTTGACGTAACGCGTCTAAGCGCTTCTGCACGTCAATGACGCCGCCATACTGTGGAGGTTAGACTTGTCAAAACTGTTGCAAGATTGCGCAGGAGAAATACAAATGTTGTCACTACTTATTATTTGTTTTAGACTCCGTGGTAAGAACAGCTTTATAATCACATTTTTATAAGAAAACATTATTTTCTTCATGGTAATTACTTCTAATTTATAATTCATACTTCAATATTTCTATCCAAACATCTTCAAATTTATTATTTCTTCATTCCGTTATAGTTGTTTTTAAATATCTCTGCTGTGGAATATGATTTCTTAAAAATATATTTTTTAATATTGCTGGACGTCTGTCTTAAGAACGTTTTTCTTTCCTACATTGCGATAAACTGAAACCAAACATACTTATTTAAGGTTTTCTGAAACTGCTTACTTATTCTTTTAAACCTTAAAAATTGATAAGATTGTAGTTTGAACTAATATTTCAAACGATCTGAGAATCATTTCATATAATACAGATTTTATAAAGATCCCAGCAAATTTGGAGTAATTTTGTCCCTATGGGCTGGCCGTAGTTCACAGAGGAAATACAGACAGTTTAGTAAATAAATCATTATCTCGACCAAAGAGCGAAAAACACATAATACACATTATCGTGAGTATTTTCCTTAGAAGGTGTATAATTTCTGGAGGCTTTTGAAACAGTTTACAACAGCATTGATAACCTTTTGATAATGTCCACTTCAGTCAGTTTTCTGAGCAGGAAGCTTCTCAAAACGAGAGTTTCCTTCTATTATTGTAGGCACCACATAGACAAACCATTTAACACAATATTATAAAAGACTGATTGGAAAAATGCGGTGCTTCTTATGCACAGTATACTTTTTATTTATCCAAATACATGGCCGTGATTTTTTAATTCTTCCGATCGCATTTATCAAGTACACCTGTTTCATTTTTTATCAGACTGAAAAAGTCTTGTTATTATATATATATATTTTAAAACTGTGTTTATGGATGAACTGTTGGATAACCTGGATTGTATGAACAAAAAGTAATTCATTTTCTGCTTTTCTGTTAGAGTTTTTTTGTTAGATACCATTCCCAAAAGTTTCTTTTTTCATTGTACTTTCCTCAACATTTATCATGCTAACTGAGACCTTTAAAGTCAGTCTAAGATGTAACTCTCTGTCTTTTGGTTTTTTTAATCTTATTTCTCCATTTCGCATGCTTATCTTGGGGCAACAGCTACCAGTCATCCACAAGATGAACATCAAACTATCTGTAAAGATACAAGACTAGAGATACAAGATACCTCTAAGGTCCTTTCTCATACCTTCCGTTCAAAGGAAACTTAATCAAAATTCACATTTTGCACATTTTCAAACTTTCAGTGCTAAAAGAAAAAACACCGAGATGTTTTGGTGTCTGGAAAATTAGCTGTTTCAAAAATCTCTAGGTTGTTTAATACTTTCCATGGGCACTGCACGTTACCTAGCAACCCCAGGATAGCCCAGTCCCGTCACCTAGCAACTCAAGCTGAGCTCGAGCACGTTCGGTCAGCTAGTTTTATCACTCTTTATGCGTGGTACAATAGCTGCTGGAAAAGACAAGCATTTTGTTGCTGACTTGCCATTTAAAAAAAACACTTGCTGCATCCACGTTGGTTGTGCAGGAGGCTCCACTTCTGCTTTTCAAAGATGTTCGGTTGTATAATCCGTTTGCAGCCATTTTCTTGTGAGAGTGTAAAAGTTGAGTTTGGGGTTGTGGCCAGCAACAACTTATTAGGATTTAAAGTAACAAGAGACCCAAAATAGACAGAACTGAGCAGATTAAAATCTCATTATGAAAGAATAATTTGGTACAAAAAATGTTTTGGATCGACCAAAGACGATAATCTGTTCAATTGAGCATAACAGGTCACTTTCAATAAGAAAAAAAAGTCCACAGTTTTTGCACAGAATCTCCTTCGTCTGGTTAAATATTGATCATAATATTTGCATATTTGTGTTGTGTCTGCATGCATGTTCTTGTATTTTCATTTCCCTTCTGATCTGTGTCATAATTAGCCAACATGTTTCCTTTGCAGAGGGAAAAGCAGCTGCTCCGTCTTCTTTCCTGAATGGGATTACTCAGCGCCATTCAGCTTTTCTCAAGGACCCCAAGATGCCGTCTGTTCCAACTTTCCACATCAAAGTCATGGTTTTCCACAAAATCCGCCCCACTGGGGGGCAAAAACATTCTGCTGATGGGTCCGCCCGGAGCAGGAAAGACAACAGTTGGGAAAATTGTGGCCAGCAAACTGAGCCTGCCCGCCGTAGACGTCGATGACGATGTCCTAGAGCCGGCGTGGAAGATGCCGGTTGCAGCCAAGCTAGCGGAGGTCGGAGGAAGGCGTTTCCTGGAGGAGGAAGGCCAGACTTTGAGTAACTTCTCTGCATCTGGATGCATCGTCTCCCTGACAGGCTCCAATCCCCTTCATGGCGAAGCTATGCAGCACTTGAAGCAGAACGGGGTTGTGGTTTACCTGGACGTGGACAACAGGGACATCATGGAGAGACTCGGCAGGATGAAGGTTAACCGGATAGTGGGCCAAGAAGACGGGGTGTCCATGAGAGATATTTTACTGTACAGGAAGCAGTTCTATGAGAAATGGCTGGACGTGAGGGTGTTTTGTGGAATGGGAGACACAGTGGAGGAAGTGGCAGAGAAGGTTTTGAAGGCAGTGGAGAGATATCTGGAACACGATGAGGAGACTTATGTTTCAACCCGGAGTGGCGGCTCAGAATTACCCAATCAAAAAACGTATTTCAGTGATGTGGTTATAGAGGGCCTGGCTGCAGATGGAGGTCTTTATGTTCCCAAAAAAGGCTTTCCAGACGTTCCTAAAGGTGAATGGCTCAGATTAATTTCCATGTCATACCCAGAGAGAGCTTCGGTTTTGCTGGAAAAGTGCATCCACCCACTGGACGTCTCTCCTCTGGACCTCAGGAGTATGGTATTTAAAGCATATGGAGACAATTTTTCCAGTGACAGAGTTGCTCCTGTGAAGCATCTTGTTCAAAATCAATACATCCAAGAACTTTTCCACGGTCCAACTGCCTCGTTTAAAGACCTCGCCTTGCAGCTGATGCCCCAACTCTTCGCTCACTGCCTCCCACCAATGTGTAACTTCCTCATCCTGGTCGCCACGTCCGGGGACACAGGCAGCGCCGTCCTGAGCGGCTTCAGCCGACTGAGCGGCGTCGACAGACAACGAACAGGCGTGTTGGTGTTTTTCCCAGAAGAAGGAGTGAGTGAGGTCCAGAAGCTGCAGATGACGAGCTTCAGGGAAGGGAACGCCAGAGCAGTCAGTGTCCTGTCAGACTTTGACTTCTGTCAGAAGAGCATCAAGAGGATGTTTGGTGAGTCGGGGCTGACCGGGCATCTCGCTGTGGAGTACGGCACCATCCTCAGCACGGCCAACTCCATCAACTGGGCACGGCTGTTACCTCAGGTGTGTTAACTTTCTCCAAAAACTCAAATACAACTCAAAGTTCTTGGGCGGTTTGGAAAAGTCTTAAATTTGATTCTGTTATTTTCACGGTTGGTTTGAGTATGGAAATGCAAAACATACTCGGATAAATCGATCAGTAGCGGTTAGCCAAACTACATATACTACTAGTAGTATTAGCCTGAGTATCTTTAGTTCTGTTAGCACTTAGTCTAAGTAGCAAGTAGCCTAAATCTCTTTAATTGTAGTCTTAGCTTTAGTACCAATTAGCATAACTACATGAAACTCCAGTAACTAGTGGAAGTTAAGACTATTTTTGGTGTTACATCATCAAATAGCTTATTATTGTCCTGATGAATCTGATTTCTCATCATATTTTTTCTGCTATAACAATAAACAGTACAATTACCCTATGCTAGCAAGTAGCCTAAGTCCCTAAAGCTAGTAGAAATTAGCATTCAGTCATGTATCTTTATTTTTAGTAGCAGTTACTTTAAGTACTAAATTACTTAAGCTAACTGCCTAAGTATTTTGCAGTTAGCCTGATTAGCAGATTAACTGCTAATCAGTATCTTTATTTCTAGTAGCAGTTAGCTGACGTAGCAGTCTGACAAAGTATTTTCATTTTCAGTACCAGTATCCCGGCAATATTGTGATGGTTTCCTGAAGCCAGAGTTTCAGGAAGAGCAGGAGTTTCTTAAAGAGACATAGACCCAATTTCTTTAAATTATGAAGTCAAATTTCTTCTAAGTCATATATGTATATACGTATATATGTAATTTTAAGATAAACTTAAGTTAACATAGTTGCTTGATTCTTGTATAAAATGACACAATGTGCCTGGAAAATACATAATACTGCCCTTTTAAAATAGTTTATGATTAGTTTGTTGTTGAGTAGGTAGAAAAAAACCACAACATTTTTGGTGATTTCAGTTTTTTAAAGTGCGATTTTGGTCCACTATGAGAAAAAGCTTTGACACTAATTGTTTGTTTTCCTCTTCCAGGTTGTTTATCACTCTTCCTGCTATTTGGATCTGTGCAGAGATGGTGTGATTACCTTTGGAGATCCTGTGGATGTTTGTATTCCTACTGGGAACTTTGGTAATGCCATGTCAGTGTTGTACGCCAAGCAAATGTGCATCCCGATAAGAAAAGTCATCTGTGCGTCCAACCACAACCGAGTCGTGTCGGACTTCATCACCACAGGCCAGTATGACCTCCAGGGTCGACCCCTGCTGCTCTCCCACTCCCCCGCCATAGACATCCTGAAGTCCTCCAACCTGGAGAGGTTCATCCACCATGTCTCAGGAGGAAACAGCCGCCTGGTCAACGACCTCTTCACTCAGTTAGATGCGCAGAAATGCTTCCAGCTTCCTGAGCGTCTCCTCGGCAGGATGCAGCAGGAGGTGCAGGCTGGCTGGTGCTGTGAGGAGGACTGCTTGGCCGCCATCCAGGAGCTCCACACTCAGACGGGATACCTGATGGATACGCACACCGCCGTGGCGAAAGTGGTGGCCGATCGCCTGCAGGATGGATCGTGCCCTACGGTGCTCTGCTCCACTGCGCACTACGGGAAATTTGCTCCCGCCGTGTTCAAAGCTCTTCGGATCCAGAATGTTCCTCCGGATCCCATGGAGCTGCTGGAGCAGCTGGAAGCGGGCACGTCCGAACCAGCAGCACACGGAGAAATGATGAAACGTCTGAGGCAGAGAGGCAGGAGCGGACACGGAGCTCTTCAGGCAGATTACAGCTTTCTGGTGGAGGAGGTGGAGAGCATGATACAGGACTCCTTCCTCAAAGTGTCATAGATAGTCCTAGGTTTACCTTAAAGCTGCAGTATGCAACTTTTATAAAGAACATATAAAACAACTGTCACCATGTCCTGACAGTTTAATATGAGACAGATAATCTGTGAAAAGATTGAACTCTTCCACCTCCTCCCTGAGCTACGATTGTAGTCTGAAGAAATGCTCTGCTCCCAACCAAAAACAACCAATCAGAGCCAGGAGGAGGGGCTTAGCGCTGTCTGTCAATCTTGTGAACATGTTACTAAATGTGCTAATGGCAGAGAAACAACTTACCGTTACAGGAAAACTGTCTGTCCGCTGGCCTCTCTCCAGATCAGTTCAGGTCAGAGAATGGAAGTGTTTCTGGCTTTGATTTTTCCTCTCCGTGGGCGGCTACCTTATCGTGGTGGAGGGGTTTGAGTGTCCCAATGATCCTAGAGCTGTCAGTGGCTTCACGCCTCTAGTTGGGTCCTAGATGAGGGATCGGACCAAGGGCAGCCCAAAGATCTTAGAAATATAAACACAGAATGTTCCTGTTTAGAGATGGCGATATAGACAGGGCTCCTGCTTAGAGCTACAGACATAAGTCAAGGTTTTGTCAGCCTGGCAGAAGATTCTTCAAAGAATTATTGACTTATTTCTATAAGTCAGACTGATGTCAGCACACTTAAAGTCACCATTTTGTTTGACGTGCGTCAAAGTCTTAGAAATTGTTGTTTTTAAACTAGAGCAGATTGAAGTGGCTCAAGGTTTTGAAAATTATGTGGAAATGCCATTTAGTTGTTTTCTGAAGATGCAAAAGTGAACACAATTTCTTTTTGTGCTTAAAGTGCAACATAAGGACTGTTAAACTAAATATTCATGGGGCTTTATGTATATTTAAATCTGTAGGTACAATTGTAATCCTGTGTAGATCAAATACATTTCTGGATTGTTATGTAATTATTATGCTCGTTACCAAACCATTTATCTTTATTGGTATGTCTGTCATCTCAAAAACAATAAAAATGTTAACAAGAACAGTTAAGCATTTCTAGAACATTGAATTTCTTCTTCACTGATAAGGACGGTGTCTTATAACGGCAACAAAATAAAATATGTTGTAACAGGATATGGTGTTGGAACACCAAGAAACAAATGGTTCCATTGTAGCCATTTTTATTGGGACTCTTATTGATGTTTTAAAGTTTCATTGCCTTTAAAACATTCCTGGAAAGTGACATGATTCATCCCATAATTTGGATTCCCAGGAAACCTGTTGCTTTATGAAGGTGTATGTAGGGATTTTGCAACCAATACAATTCCTTCTGGAAATTTCAGATTTTAACATAACTAATGGAAACCAGCAACTGTTTTCTGTAACATCCTTCAAACTTAAAAACTTGAACCTTAAGGTTTTACATCATCATGGCCATGAATCTCATTGATTTGATGCTTTTAATTGATTTGAACCAAATGGAATTGATTTGAACCAAATGGAATTGATACACAGCACAAAGTTTGACGATTTGAGTGCACGTTGTAAGGGTAAAATGTTTTAATTTTTACAAACAGCTCCACTAATCGTTGGTGAATTGTCTTTTAGCAAGTGGCATCTGAATCACAAACTTTGTTGTCTGATATTTGAGCACTCATCTTGTCTGAACTGGTAGAGATCCTGCATTCAAACCTAGTGGAGGTTATTTTGAAGGAACTTTGATCAAAACTGGTTTTATGCAGTGTTGGGAAGTAACGAAGTACAAATACTTCGTTACTGTACTTAAGTACAATTTTTGTGTATCTGTACTTTACTTAAGTAGATTTAATAATGGATACTTTCGACTTTTACTCCACTACATTTCACAGTAAGTATCTGTACTTTCTACTTCACTACATTTCTACAAAACCGTCGCGTTACTCGTTACATCCAAGTCGCATTGCGCTTTTTTTCCCCCTTAAAATGTGACGTTCAGGGACTTAACGTGGCGCTGTAAAATCCAAGCAATCATGTGTCTTGGAGCTCCAGGACATGCGCAGTGGTTTCCTCTGAGCGGGAGAAGATGTCTGTCTAATCGTCAGTAATAGAATTCCGCGATATAATTC
>CAEFZX010010824.1:0-11728 GCA_903066825.1 Alfaro cultratus
AAGGTGAGCCGCTACCTGAGGAGCTTTGGCTCTGATGGAGAACATGGAGCCATTGATCAGAGATCATATTGATCTGCTGGCTTATTAATGTTTAGATTAATCCAGACTGATCATCCTGGAGCTCTGAGCAGAACTTAAAGCAGGAGCCGAGCGGTACCGGTTCTGTTCTGATGGACTCGGTATGAACTGCTGGTGATTCTGGGTTTCCTTCCAGAACCTCACTGACCCGACCGAGACCCAAACCAATCAAAGACGAGACACAGATCAACTCGGAATTATTTATTTCAAATTTAATAACTTAAACAGCAGAAAAACATCTGAATAGGGACATGGAGGGGTCATGGAGGACATGGAGGGGTCATGGAGGACATAGAGGGATCATGGCGGGGTCATGGAGGACATGGAGGGGTCATGGAGGACATAGAGGGGACATGGAGGACATAGAGGGATCATGGAGGACATTGAGGGGACATGGAGGACATTGAGGGGTCATGGAGGACATAGAGGGGACATGGAGAACATTGAGGAGACATGGAGGGGTCATGGAGGACATAGAGGAGACATGGAGAACATTGAGGAGACATGTAGGGGTCATGGAGGACATGGAGGGGACATAAGGACATAGAAGGATCATGGAGGACATTGAGGAGACATGTAGGGGTCATGGAGGACATGGAGGGGACATGGAGGGGTCATGGAGGACATAGAGGACATGGAGGGGTCATGGAGGACATAGAGGACATAGAGGGGACATCCGGATCGGTCCTCCAGAAATGTGACGGGTGATGACACAATTGCTCCTCTTTCACCTGAAGGCTGCGCCTGCAGAAACAAAGCATCACCTGTTACCGGGCAGGCTCCGGCTGGAGGAAACCCGCAAGCTCCGCCCCTCACATCCGGTTTCTGACAGACTCAAGAGTTCTGGACTCACGGTCCGGTCCGGCTGCGATCAGAGCGCCAGGTGAGGCTTCCTGAACGTCTCGTTGGTGATGGAGAGCCGGGTCAGTCGGGCGCCGTAGAAATCCACGATGTAACTGGACCCGTCTGCCGGGCCCACCATCTGCAGAACACAGGCTGCAGTCAGGGTTCTGGTTCTGGTTCTGGTCCTCGTCTTGGACTTACCTGCATGGCGATCAGGATGAAGTCGATCAGAGTCCCGATCCCACAGAATCCCACGGTGCAGAACTTCAGCAGACCTAAAACACAGAACCGCCTGCCGGGTCAGAACCACCGACCCGTTTATCAACAAACATGACTAATTAAGGCAAAATATGATTAAAAATAAAAGTGACAGAAATTAAAATTAAAATATTAATTTTTTTATACTGAGAAAAAATTGACAAAAATAATTACATGAATAAAACATCAAATTTTAAATAAATGAAATATTAATATAGCTAATATTTAAACTCCAAAGAATAAAATAAATTAACTAGAAAAACAAACTAAAAAAGATAAATATAGCAAATAAAACACCTATAAGAAAAATCAACAATAATTATTAATTATCAGAAACTATAAAATGTAAATAAAAAGCTTAAACTTTTTTAGAAAAAATTACCATGGAAACAAATTAAGACTAAAATAGTTTTAGTTTGGGACCCGAAAGTGTGTGTGTGTGTGTGTGTGTGTACCGAGGGCCGGGTATCCCAGGTAGAACCGGTCCGCTCCCAGCCAGCCCAGGAACAGAGACAGCGCCACGGCAACCTTGTAGGAATATCCGGTCCTGATAGGAAACAGAACATTTGATCCTCATCCGGTGCAGAACCGACCCGGTTTATCTGGGTCCAGAACCAAATGGTGAGTATAAAGTTCTGGCTCGGTCCGGAAACACTCACACGTTCCTGCAGGCGACGGTTCTGTTGAAGCCGACCTCGTCTCCGCTGAACCGGACCTCGGTTCCGTTGGACAGCCGGCAAGTGACATTTGGAGCGGGCAGACAGTCCACTGCAGAGACAGACACACGTTCTGACCCGGTTCTGGTTCTGACTGCCGTTTCTCTCCTCATCTTCAGTCGAACAAACCATCAGAACCAGACGGGTCCAAGCATCTCCTTTCTACCGTTATTTACATTTATTACTGAGGTCCAGGACCAAAACCGGGTCCGAATGGAGTGGACTCACCGAACGCCACGCCGTCCCGGCAGTTCTCCGGTTCCTGCGTGGATTCATCGATCTTCGGGTCTCTGCACAGATACGTGGCCGGGTCAAGGAACCAGAACCTCACAGCTTTACTGACCTGGAACCAGAACTGGACCCATGTGGGTTCAGGGTTACAAATGTACTAAAATATAATTCAGAAAACAAAACAAGCTGCTGATGTATCAATAAAATAACAGATTAAATTATCTTAAAACAATATCAGTCAAAAGTGAAATTGTGTTTATGTATAAAATTATTCTGTATAAAAAGGTGAAAGAAAAATATTTAATAAAATTCATGGTAATTATTTTTAATTGAATTTCTTGATAAGTATAATGAACAAAAAGAGAATAGCAACTATATTAGGGAAAACACAAAGATTACGATAAGTTCAAATCTAATTATAATAATGAACAAAAAAAAAAAGTCAAACTAATTATGAATAATTAGAGTTAAGCAGCTTCTTGAATCCAAAATTGAACTTTAGATGTTTTAAAACCTTCAGGATGATGTAATATTTAGGATCATCAGACATTTTTTCATCTGTTCCGTTTCTTATGCTGATTCATTGATCAACCATGTCAACATCCGAACCGAGTTATTCAGCAGGTTGTTAAACTACCGCAGAACTACAGACTCTACCAGATAAACAGCATGCTAAGCTAAGCTAAGCTAAGGGCTCCTTCCGGAAGCAGCGTCACGTCACTGAAGGATATTGTCCCAGCCTCAGGTGTCTGCAGTCTTCCGCCTCTTCAGCCTCAGCCGCTCTGAGACCAGAACCACAACCAGAACCGCAGCAGAACAGCAGGAGCGTCAGGAGTAGCAACCGTCCGAAGGGAGCCGCCATGATGAGCCAACCATCACGTGACAGCGTGTTGCCTTCAGGGTTCTGAGGACGGGGGGGCCATCGCAGCTCTGAGATGAGATTAACTTCAAGATCTCGGTGATTCTGGATTATGTGAAGCATTTTAAATAAAACTTTGATCTCAGCAAATCCAAACGCTTCAGAACCGACCGTTCAACCCACAGAAAGGACCAGAATCGGACCTGGACCCAGAACCAGTTAAAGGTTCGGCTGAATAGGATGGAAACAGCTAGAAACCGGTTCAGGTAGTGCTGCAGTTCTTCTCAGCAGACGGAACAAGAAGCACAGACTGAACATGAACGCATCATTCTGGCCGAACGACGCGTTCAGGTGCAGCCCGTCCTGCCGCACCTTCTGTCAGCCGAACTTTAACTTGAACCTACAGGACGTTTGCCTTTAATTTTTACCACAATTAAGTGTTATATTTGGTTCAATCGTGCATTTCTAAAACAGCTATTTTACTTTTTCAGCTTTAATTTATCTTTTATTTGCAAACAAACAATTTCACACTTAGTGTACTTTGGTATATTTGAAAAATGCTAATCTATTTTTGTATTAAGTTGTATTTACTTTTTATATAAAAACAAAATTTTACTAGAAATGTAACCTAAGAAATTTCTTTTACTATTTTGCTTATTACTCTATTTTATTTGCTAAATCCTTGGATTTATTATTATTATTTTTTTTACATTTAAAACATTTATTTGCTTAAGAATCCGAAAATATCTGAACTAATTCTAAATAAACGAGAATTTCTTTCCATCGTTTTCATCATCATTATTATTAATTACATTTTTTAAACTTCCACAATAATAAACTTTTTTTTAAACAAATAAACACTTTTTTTTATTGAACTCAGACACGAACAGGCAGCAGTCGGTGTAGAACCAGCAGAGGGTTACCGATAGGTACCGAACCGAACCCTCTGACCGTTCCGTCTCTGCTCAAATCAACCGCAGCAGCTTTGTTATTTCCGGCGGCACCTAAAGGCATCATCACAGCGACTCTGGTGCCGAACTGGGTCCAGTTGAAGTGAGTCCTGTCCCAGTTCCGGATGGTTCTGCGACCGAGTGTGGACTCAGCGGCTGTAGGAGGTTCGGTTCGGTCGAAAGGCCAAAAGGTGAGTTCTGGTTCTGGTCCGGACAGCCCAGCTGAGTTAGCAGTTTAGCTTCGGGCGGACTGGGTCAGTTCGGGTTGGTTGGTTCTGAGTGAGCGGGTGGGTTCGGTTGAACAGAACCTCATGGTTCTCCTCCCGCTGAACGAAGCTGCGTTCAGGTTCGGCCGTTTAAACCAGTTTCAGCAGGTTTTCTCTCACCTGTCAGGGAAGTTTGGCGCACCTGCAGGAAGTCCAGCTGGACCTCTCAGAACCGTTCCGGTGCCTCCAGAACCTGGACGGTTCTGGCTTTAGTTCATTAAACTGCCGAACCGCGCCCATCGGAACTGCGCTGTCTCACTTCCGGGTTTCTCCCAGGTGAGCTCAGGTGTATGACTCGGTCTGGCTCTACGAAGTTCTTTTCTGTGAACTGGGTTATCAGTCTTACAGGTAAACCCGGTTCGGTTCAGTTTGGACTCTTACCTGCAGATTTACCACCTGAACATAGAAACTGTCAGACTCGCAGTGCGCATGCGCATGTCGGCAGGTAGCTGTTCAGCCTGGTCTGGTGATGGTTCTGACCCGGTTTATAGATCAGAACCTGAGTATTTCAGTCTGACCTGATTCCTCCCTGTGGCTCCAGGTTCTGGTCGGCCCGGTGACTCTGCATGCCGCCCGGATCCAGGACGGCCATGTTGGACAACGTACCCGCAGGTGAGTCCCGGTTCCGGTTCTGGTTTTCATGTCAGCTCATCGGTTCTGTCGAGTCCTGCCGCTTTCTCTGTTTCAGTGTCGTCAGCGGAGCGCCAGCAGGTTCTGTCTGCTCTGGACCGGCTCCAGAACCGGCTGGTCCAGAGGGAGGAGTGGAGCCTGAGCGCCGCCCTGGGCAGCCTGAAGGGGGCGCTGCAGAGCCCGCTGTTCGGCCGCGTCCTGACGCTGCAGCACTCCGTCCGCCAGCTGCAGCAGCAGGTGAGAAACGGCCGGAACCGGGTACAGAACCCGGAACAGAACCAGGTTCTGTTTATGTTTATTAACATCCTGAGCCCCTGATTGGCCGAACCGCTCTGCTTATTCCACTTCAGACCAATCAGGAAGCACTAGATCAGTTGAAGCTCCGCCCATTGGCTTCTGGGCTTCATGTGGCCTACAGGGACCACAGTGATTCTTTTGGACCTCCATCCCGGCTGGTCTGAAGCTAAGCCCCGCCCACCAGCTGGAGGAAAAGGGGCGGGGCCTGTGAGGATGTCTTGAGCTGCAGCCTGGCTTCTTGCTGGCTCAGCCAATCAGATGTGAGCTTTAGGCTTTTACTTCCTAAATTCCTTAACGTGACCCTGCTGCAATCTGATTGGCTCGGAGGGACCAGACCTGTGGATGACAATATCTCTGATTGGACGACCTGTCCCTACGCCCTCTCAAGGTCAGATAATGGGGTCAACGGTCTCCACGATTACTTCAGGGACCCGCTCAGAGTAGGAACTTACAGCTCCTGGAGTTTTCCTGCTTCTGTCTGGCTTTAATTTCCCAGCTGTTTTCCATTTGGACTTTGGTTCTGATCTCAGCAGCCAGGTTTGCTGGTTCTGCTGGTCTGACTCTGGTGTGTTTCCAGTTGGATCAGGACCTCCACTGGGCTGTGGCAGGTGTAGCCCCACCCCCTGGTCATGTGACTGGCCCTGCTCTGTATTCCGCCGCCGCGCCGCCTTCACAATAAACAACCTGCAGCCAAATTAAGGTAATGGCAGCCGCAGCGAGCGCCTTCATACTCTAAGTGCTGCGAAGGTCACCGTGGCGACAGAGGCACGGGCCAGCAATGTCCCGACTGAGTAACGGCCCGGCCTCGGCTGGGTCCTGCGCCGTCAGCCCGGCCCCAATCAGCCGCAGACTGATACGCCTCACAACGAGAGAGGAGAGGTCGTTCATACATCAGCTGCTGGACCCACAGCGTCGCGGGGAAATCGATGCTCTGCTTCCAACCCTTCCTGTGCTTCTACCCTCCCAATCTGCCCCCACACCTCGTTTCTAACTCCTGGTTGTCCTGATCCAGCTCAGTGCTGCACTTCCTGAAAAGGGGCCCTGAACGCCTCAGGAAACATCCAAGTGACCAGCTTCCACCAGAACAGAAAAAGATGAAAATCAGTATTTAATGAAACCTGATCCTGACAGCCTCCTTCCTCTTCCTCCTTCATCATTCCTTCTTCCTTTTTCCTTTCTCTTTCCTCCTTCCTTTTTCCTCCTTCCTCATTCTTTCCTCTTCCTTTTCCTTCCTCTGTCCTCCTTCCTCTTCCTTTTTCCTTCATTATTCCTCCTTCCTCTTTCTTCCTCATTCCTCTTCCTCCCTCTTTCCTTCTTCCTCTTCTTCTTCCTCATTCCTCCTTCCTATTCCTCCTTTCTCTTACTTCTTCTTCCTTCCTTCTTCCTCCTTCCTCTTCCTCCTTCCTCTTCCTTGCTCTTCCTCCTTCCTCTTCTTTCTTCTTCCTTCCTTCTTCCTCCTTCCTCCTCCTTCCTCTTCCTCCTTTCTCTTTCCTCCTTTCTCTTTCCTCCTTTCTCTTTCCTCCTTTCTCTTCCTTCCTCTTCCTCTTCCTTGCTCTTCCTCCTTCCTCTTCCTTCCTCTTCTTTCTTCTTCCTTTCTCTTCCTCCTTCCTCTTTCCTCCTTTCTCTTCCTTCCTCTTCCTCCTTCCTATTCCTCCCCAGCTCGACAGCTTGCCTCCTGATGCTCGCAGTGACTTCAGTTTCTCCAGACGTGGTCAGCTGATTATGAGCGCCGCCCCCTCCTCCGTCCTGACCAATGGCTCGGCGCCTCTTTCCCTTCAGGCTCCGCCCCCGATGGAGCGCCTGAAGCAGTGGATCCAGGAGGCGGCGAAGGTAGGCGCAGCCTCGGTGGCTTCGTCGTCACGTCGACGTGTGCCGGGGGACTGAGCCGGTTTTATTCGCAGGGCCGCCGGATCGAGCCGATCGTTCTGACCCGGCCCGCTTCAGGAGGTCTGGGGTTCAGCGTGGTCGGGCTGAACCCGGCAGGAAGCGGCGGCCACGGCGTGTTCGTCAAACACATCCAGCCAGGAGGAATCGCCGACCGGTGAGGCACACCCAGACACATGGAGCAGTTCCGGTTGGTTCTGACCCGGGTTCTGTTGCAGGGACGGGCGTCTTCAGGAGCAGGACCAGATCCTGGTGATCAACGGCAGTCCTATGGAACCGGGCCAGAACCACCAGGTGGTTCTGAGCTTGCTGCAGCAACCAGGCGAGACCGTGGAGCTAGTGGTGGCCCGGGACCGGGTTGCACCAGGAGGTCCAGCTGAAGGGCCGGTCGGCACGGTCAGTGGAATGGAGCTGGGTTCTACTGGGTTCTACTGAGTTCTTTTTTTTCTATAATTTTTTTTTCCCAAGAGTTTTTTGCGGCGCTAGTGGCTCACATTTTTTTCGCGACAGTAGGCTGACAGGAAGGGGGAAGGAGAGGGGGAAGACATGCGGCAAGGGTCGCCGGGACCGGGAGTCGAACCCGCGACGTCCGCGTCGAGGACTAAGGCCTCCAAACGTGGGGCGTGCTAAACCCCTGCGCCACCACAGCACGCCCCGTTCTGATGAGTTCTACCGGGTCCAAATGTGTCTTGCTGGGTTCCAATGTGTTCTACTGGGTTCTGCTGGTCAGGTGAGGGGGTTCTGTCAGTTGCTGTGTTGGTAGTTCCGGCTCATCCCCAGAACCGAAGCGGGTTTTGTAGGAGGCGCCCCATCACACCTGGAGGTGACTTTAGGCCACATTTCTGCAACAGAGTGAGACCTCCTGTCTGTGAGGATCTGTGATGCTGCTGACTTTGACTGGCTTCAATTTTATGACCTGAGAGGAAATGAGGTCGGCGCTCTGCGGCGCTGATGACAGTCTGTGCTGCAGGCTGAGACGAGGAGGAGCGATCAACCGGGGCTTGGCTGCTGGGACCAGAACCTCGACCCGGTTCTGGTTAGGTCAGTCAGGGTTGATCTAATCTCACTCAGAATAATAATCTAGAGCTGAAATCTGTTGAACTTTGACCCCTGAAAACATCCGTCTGTACTCCAGAGACAAAACCAGCTCTGTGACCTCCAGCATGGAGGGGTCAAGGGTCAGCATCTCAGGCAGAAACGCCATTTCCTCCAAGTTGCCATGGTGATCCAGCTTTCTGCAAACAGATCATTTTAGTGCATCTTCTCCCCCAGTCCTGGGTCGGGTCACGGTGTCCGGCCTGGTTCTGTTTGCGGTTCCAGTAAACACGACCTCAATTTAAGTGGGACATGAATGGAGCAGCAGGCGGGTCGGGGGCCCGGTATGCAGAACCTGGTCCGGATCCAACGGGCAGAACCAGACAAGAGGGACAGTGTGGTTCTGGAGGACTCGCATAAGACAGTGTTTCCCAACCCGGGTCCTCCAGCCTCACTGCCCTGCATGTTTTAGGTATTTCCTTTCTTCAGTCCAGCTGATTTCAATTGATGCCTGATTAACAGGCTTGTTGAACTGCAATCAGTTGAATCAGGAACATTGAATCAGGGAAACCTCTAAAACATGCAGGACAGTGAGCTGGAGGACGAGGGTTGGGAAACACTGGCATAAGAGTTCTGACTCCGCTTCCTGTGCTTTGTTGGACTCTGTTCAATAGCTCAGTTCTGCTCCACAAGGACCGACTGGGTCGGTCTGGACCCAGAGAACCTGCTGGGTTCTGTGGAGGTGCACCCACATCTCCACAGGGTGGTGATGGTGGTCCAGATTCTGGTTCTGGTTTCCATCAGCAGGGACCAGTTCAGAACCACCGGTCTTAATCAACTGGACTATGCGGGTCTGCTTTGACCCGGTTTCATCAGAGGAATGATTGGAATCAAACAGCTCCTTCTCATCTGCGGCTAAAGGTCAAAGGTCATGACTCTTCTCCCTAACAGCGCCACCTGCTGCTGTTGGGGTTCAGCACGGCGGTGGAGGGGTGATGGTCCGGGCTCAGCAGATAGCCAGACCTGAGCCGGGTCTATCTGAAGTTTTGACCCAGAAAGCTGCTGGTTCCGCCGGGTTGGTACTGGTCGGTAACGGATCAGTTCCTGGGAAAACTGTGACCTTGTGTCGGGAAGCGGAGCGCCGGCGCCTCCCTGAGGTTCTGGAATGAAGGGAAGGATTGTTACTGCGAGGCAGAGCTGCTGAATCGGGTCGGGGCTGTAATCAGAACCGGCTTGCTGTGTGTGTGTGTGTGTGTGTGTGTGTGTGTGTGTGTGTGTGTGTGTGTGTGTGTGTGTGTGTGTGTTAGCAGGGCTCCCGCTTTAAACACCTCCCAGCAGTTGCTGCTCAGGTGCAGCCAGCAGCCAATCAGATCTCAGGAATAGTGATGAGTCATCAACCAGATTATCCATATTTACAGATTATTTACTGCCTGGTTCCGTCTTCAATCCCTCCAGATTTGAGTTTTTGTGTTTTTGCTGATGAAACCTGGAGCTGCAGAGTCCTGATCCTGATTCTGCTCCTGATCTGGATACAGATCCAGATCGTGTTCCTGATCCCAATACGGATCCGGATCTTGATCGTTTTCCTGATCTGGATCTCGATCCTGATCCCGATCCTTTCCTGCAGGAGCTCTGGGGTCATGTGGAGGAGATCGAGCTCTCCAACGACGGATCCGGTTTGGGCTTTGGGATTGTTGGCGGGAAGACGAGCGGAGTGGTCGTCCGAACGCTGATCCCCGACAGCGTAGCCGACAGGGTGAGTCCGCTTCCTCTTCCTGAGGTCGAACCTAAACAACAAGCTGATTGTTTTCTCTGCCGTTGTCCAATCAGGATGGCCGCCTCCGCACAGGTGACCACATCCTCCGAATCGGGTCGACGCCCACCGGCGGCCTCACCAGCGACCAGGTCGTCAAGGTTCTGCAAGCCTGCGGCGGTCGTGTGACCATGCTGATCGCCAGGGACCCCCAAGGACAGGCGACCGCCGCCCCGGCTGCGCCCGCGTCTCCTGACTCCGCCCCCTTTGTTAACGCACCTCCTCCACTTCCTGACTCAGCCCCCGTTACGTCCTTACCTCCAGGTTCTCCTGTAGCCCCGCCGCAGCGCCTGCCCAGCAAGATGGTGAGCCTTCAGTTCAAATGGTTGCCATGACGACATGAAACTGTTTAACCCGCTTTACTCAGTTCTGGTTCTGGTTTCAGCCCAACCTGGAGGGATACGAGATCCATGAAGTTCCCCTCACCAAGAAGGACGGCCAGAGCCTGGGCATCTCCATCGTCGGCTTCAATCCAATGACCAGCCAAGGTGGGCGGGGCCAGGGTGGGCGGTTGGTCCTGGAACCGGGCCTGGGTTTTGGAACGGGTCCTGGAACCGGTCCTGGGTCCAGATGTGAACATGATGTCATCTTCCTGTGCTCAGATGCAGTGGGTGTGTTTGTGAAACACGTGGTTCCTGGCAGCGCTGCGGACCAGAGCGGAAACATCCGGGTCCATGACCGCCTCCTCGCTGTGAGTCCCTGATCGGTTCTGGTGGGGATGGTTCTCTGGGATCAGGACCTCTGACCCATCAGGTTTCCCTCTCCATCAGCTGGACGACGTCAGTCTCCATGGAATGACCAACCAGGAGGTTCTGGAGGTGATGAAGCAGACAGGTCAGACTGTGGTTCTGACTCTGGTCCGGAAGAAAGCCCGAGGCCCGGAAAGATCCCTGGATAAAGGTAAGAGAGGGTTCCAGGAAATAGCGCCTCCAACGGGTCATGTGACTAACAGCTGAACCCCTGCGGTCGGTTCCGGTTCTGATGGGCCGCTGCGGTCGGTTCCGGTTCTGCCTGGCCGCCGGTTCCGGTTTGGATGGGCCGCTGCGGTCGGTTCCGGTTTGGATGGGTCGCTGCGGTCGGTTCCGGTTCTGACTGGCCGCTGCGGTCGGTTCCGGTTCGTCCGTTCCGGTTCTGACGGGCCGCTGCGGTCGGTTCCGGTTTGGATGGGCCGCTGCGGTTGGTTCCGGTTCTGACCGGCCGCTGCAGTCGGTTCCGGTTCTGACGGGCCACTGCGGTCGGTTCTGGTTCGTCCGTCCCGGTTCTGACGGGCCGCTGCGGTTGGTTCCGGTTCTGACGGGCCGCTCCGGTCGGTTCCGGTTCGTCCGTCCCGGTTCTGACAGGCCGCTGCGGTCGGTTCCGGTTCTGACGGGCCGCTGCGGTCGGTTCCGGTTCTGACGGGCCGCTGCGGTCGGTTCCGGTTCTGACGGGCCGCTGCGGTCGGTTCTGGGGTAAGTGATGGACGCCGGTCCTGAGAAAAATCATCATTTACATTTATATTGACTATGAGCTAGACTGCTCTGGTTCTGCCCTGGTTCTGGTCGAGCGGACCTTATTTTTTTTATTTATTATTTTATTTCCTATATTTAAGCAGATGAACTCCGTTGAGATCTGGATCTCATTTTCTAGAGGGACCTGGGCAGAAAGTCTGCAACACAGCAACCTGGTTACCAAATAAAACCAATTAATACATTTGCTCAAATATAAAACAATAAAAACAATTTAAAAGCGGTGAAACTGTTTCATAGAATCTTGTTTTCTATCTTTAAGAACCACTGAAAATAAATCCAGTGGAATCATTTCTGACATCTTGAGTTCAGACTGGAGCTGATTCCAGGCTGCAGGAGCAAAACACTGAATGTTTGATTCCC
>CAEFZX010010825.1:0-23881 GCA_903066825.1 Alfaro cultratus
CACATTGCACCCGACCCCTTTGGCCCCTCTCACAGGTGGTGGGCCCATGGGAGGGGGGACCCATGTCTCCTCTTCGGGCTAAGCCCGGCCAGGCTCCATGAGTAAAAGCCCGGCCACCAGGCGCTCACCATCGTGCCCCACCTCCAGGCCTGGCTCCAGAGTGGGGCCCCGGTGACCCGCGTCCGGGCGAGGGAACACAAAATCCAAAGTTCTTGTCCATCATAAGGGGTCTTCGGGCTGCACTTTGTCTGGTCCCTCACCCAGGACCTGTCTGCCTTGGGTGACCCTACCAGGGGCATGAAGCCCCAGACAGCATAGCTCCTAGGATCATTGGGACACTCGGACCCCTCCACCACGATAAGGTGGCAGCCCGAGGAGAGGAACCCGTGTACCATTACATCTTTATGTGTGTGGGTAATAACGTACTGAACCTTGACATGGTTAGTGTTTCATAGGATGATTTGCATTTATTTGTCATAATATTGTCAGTTTTACTCACTGTTTTTCTGTGCTGGCAGTAATTCTTCCCAGCCAGCAGGTAGTGGTGTTTTCATGTTACGTTTGTTATTGAACAGTAGAGTGAGTTCAGAAACACACGTTTAATGGCTGACACAGGCAGTTTATCAGTCTTCATTTAATCCTTCTTCATCCTGTCTTGTTGTTCAGAGAAGGCACTGCTTTTTCACTCTTTTGGCATTGAAAGCAACGTCCATTAAAGTGACATACGCCTGTCAATTGTCTGAGAGTTTATCTATCTGCACAACTGTTACCTGGAAACACAGTGGGGGCAGAACAGTGAAAAAGCACAGATCTACACAACAAGAAGTGAATGTTTACATCGAAGATCTACTATAAAAACTAAAGATGTCTCAAGAAGCTGGAAAGGCTCTGTCAACTCGCTCCAACAAGACACACCTGTCAAATTCAAGTAAGTCGTCTGCAAGCATGGCTGCTGTAAATGCAAGGGCGAAAGCTGAAGCAGCTCGCAGTAGAGCAGAATTTGCTAAAAAGGAAAGTGCAATGAAAGTTAAGAAAGCAGAACTGGAAGCCACATTACTGGTTCTTCAACACCAGTGTGATGCAGAGGCAGCTCATGCTGAGGCAAACGTTTATGAGGCAGCTGCTAATGAAGAAGAACATATGTCTCGACCAGAACAGCAAAATGATGCTTCTTTAGAACGCACTGGCAATTATGTCAAAGGACAACTTGTCTTAAAAGGTAGTCTAACTCCATTTGATATTCTAGAGTACAATGAAGTACCTGCAGCCACGACATTTTGTCAACCCAAACAAGAACCTGACTTTTCCATAGACACTCTGAAATACTATGTTCTTCCATCAAACATTTCAACCAATCATGAAGCTGTTCCTCAACCATCCCAGTGTAATCCTGTACTCAAAATGTCACCAAGCTTCAAACATGATGTCCAATCAAAAGACCAAGTTAACATGTCTGAACTAACAAGGTTCCTGGCTAGAAGTGAGTTACTCACTGGAGGACTAAGGAAGTTTAGTGACAAACCAGGAGACTACTGGTCTTGGAAATCCTCTTTCGAGAATGCAATCCGTAACTTACATTTGTTTGCGAGTGAAGAACTGGACTTATTGATCAAATGGCAAGGCCCAGAGTCCGTGAAGTACGCAGAGCGTCTAAGAGCAGTGCATGTCAATAATACTGAACAAGGGTTGCTTAAAGTTTGGGACAGACTACAAGAATGTTATGGTTCTCCTGAAGCCTTAGAAAGGGCACTGTTGGATCGGATGCTACAGTTCCCCAAGATCTCAAACAAAAATCCACATCTCCTGAGAGAACTTGCAGACCTTCTACTGGAGATCGACTCAGCAAAGAGTGAAGGTTACATACCAGGTCTACTCTACCTCGACACAGCAAGGGGAATCCACCCTGTGGTCGATAAATTGCCTTTTGGAATACAAGAAAAGTGGATGAACCATGGGACTAAATACAAAGAAAAACATTCTGTGTCATTTCCACCATTTTCTGTATTTGCCAACTTTGTTTCCAGTGAAGCAAAAATGCTCAATGATCCCAGTTTTAGACATTCAGTTGAGCAACCACCAGCACCTAACAAGATGTTTAAATATCAGGAAAGACACAGCAGGAAAGAACCCATCTCAGTAAGTTGGACAAAAGTTGTAAACTCTCAACTAAAACCTTTAGCTGAGACAAAGATTGTGGATGTAGATAGAGAATGTCCCATCCACAGAAAACCCCATGCACTGAAAAGATGTAGAGCATTCAGGGAAATGCCCTTTGAGGAACGAAAGATCTACCTTAAAAAGAACTCAATATGCTTTAGATGTTGCGCCTCTACCACTCACCAGGCAAAGAATTGTAGGACAGAGATAAGCTGTGCAGAATGCGGCATCAACAGTCATATTTCAGCCCTTCATCCTGGTCCAGCAGTTTGGGCAATAACACTACCAGCTGTAAGGCAGCCAGTGGACGTTCACGGCGGGGAGCAAGATCAAGCATCACCTACCGCTACCTCTACCTGTGCACAAGTGTGTGGAAGTGAAATTGAAAGTCATTCTTGTGCCAAAATCTGTCCAGTGTTAATCTATCCAAAAGGGTCTCCTGAGAAGAAGCTGAAAACATAAGCAATCCTGGACGACTAAAGTAACAGGTCCCTTGCTAGATCTTCAGTCTTCGATGCCTTCAGTATTACAAGGAGATCTTATCCTTACATGCTAAAGACTTGTGCAGGAACAGAAGAAGTAATGAGGAGAAGAGCTCACAACTTCATTGTGGAATCAGTGGATTGCCAGTCACATCTGTTGCTAGAGACGCTCATCGAGTGTGATATGCTTCCAGACAGTCGGAACGAAATTCCAACGCCTGAAGCTGCTCAACGCCACTCCCACCTCCTGGACAAAGCTGCAGAAATTCCCAAGCTGGATCCAGACGCTAGCATCTCGCTTCTCATAGGGAGAGATGTTGTCCAAGCACATAAGGTTATTGACCAACATAATGGACCTCTAAATGCCCCATTTGCTCAGAAGCTGGCTCTTGGATGGGTCATAGTTGGAGATGTTTGCCTCGGCGGGGCACACAAACCCGACTATGCAAGTGTCTTCAAAACCAATTTTCTGGCTAATGGTCGGCCCAGTCACTTTCTACCATGTAAGAATGCTATTCAGGTGGCAGAAGGCTTTGATTTCCCAGTTCCTCAAAAGGTCAGTTTCTGCACATCTGCAAAGACAAAATGGTCAGACATCACAGACATTGGAGAAACAATCTTTCAACAAACAAGCTCAGATGAGAAACCTGGCTTCTCACAAGAAGAAAGAGCCTTTCTTCAGATAATGAACAAGGCAGTCTTTCAAGATAGTTCAAATAGTTGGGTCGCTCCACTAACCTTTCGTTCCCCTAGGCCATGCCTTCCCAACAATGGGCAGCAAGCTATACAGCGCCTTACTGCTGTTCGCCATATGCTGAATAAACATCCCAAAATGAAAGAACACTTCCTACAATTTATGCAAACCATTCTTGATAACGGCCATGCAGAATTGGCACCCCCTCTCAAAGAACAGGAGGAGTGCTGGTATCTCCCTTTCTTTGGAGTTTATCATCCTCGCAAGTTAGACCAGATTCGGATTGTGTTTGACTCCAGTGCACGTCATGGTGGATTGTGACTCAATGACGTTCTTCTTACAGGCCCTAATCTTAACAACAGTCTCTTGGGTGTTCTAATGCGTCTCAGAGAAGAACAAGTGGCAGTGACCGCTGATATTAAGCAGATGTTCCATTGCTTTGTGATCAGAGAGGACCATCGGAACTTCTTACGATTTGTTTGGCATAAAAACAATGACATGGAACAACCAATTGTGGAGTATCGCATGACTATTCATGTTTTTGGCAGCAGTCCGTCGCCTGCAGTTGCAACCTATGGGCTTCGTTGTGCATCAGAAGACCAGGAGAAACAGGACAACACAACAAGACCTCTTGTAGAACGTCACTTCTACGTTGATGATGGCCTTGCCTCCTTTTCATCGAGTGATGAGGCAATCTCTGTTGCAAACATTGGCTGCATCCAATTTAAAGTTGCACAAGATTGCATCTAACGATATTAACGTGATGAAAGCATTCCCCAAGGAGGACCTGGCAAAGGGCCTTAAAGATCTCAACCTTGGAGCAGACCCTCCACCAATGCAAAGCAGCCTTGGAATAAATTGGGAGCGCATGATCGGCATCACAAAGTGCATACTAGATTCCATGTTATCAAGTACTCCAACTCAGCGTCTCACCCACGAAGTGCTAGTTACCTTTCTAGCTGAGGTAACTGCCATTGTGAACTCTCGACCTTTAACTCCAGTCTCTTCTGATCCTGATTGTCCCTTTATTCTCACACCTGCTACCCTCCTTACCCAAAAGACTGGGGATTCCTCTGTACCTCCTGGAGACTATGAGAGTGAAGGTCTTTACAGACGTCAGTGGAGGCAGGTGCAACATCTCTCTAATGTTTTTTGGCATCGTTGGAGGAGTCAATACTTGCCTACCTTGCAACAGCGATGAAAGTGGCAATCAGAGACGCCTAATCTTCAAGTTGGAGATCTTGTGCTTTTAAAGGACTGTCAAGCCAAGAGGAACCAATGGCCCATGGGCATTGTGGTCAATACCTTCCCTAGCCAAGATGGAAATGTTAGGAAGCTTGAAATAAAAATCAGTTCAGGAGGTACATGTAAGACCTTCTTGAGGCCGGTCACTGGAGTTGTTCTCCTTCTGAAAAACACCTGTGGCAAGGACAGTAGTTAGACATAAGGTGACATCTTATGATGTCAGGCGGGGAGTGTGCTGGCAATAATTCTTCCCAGCCAGCAGGTGGTGGTGTTTTCATGTTACGTTTGTTATTGAACAGTAGAGTGAGTTCAGAAACACATGTTTAATGGCTGACACAGGCAGTTTATCAGTCTTCATTTAATCCTTCTTCATCCTGTCTTGTTGTTCAGAGAAGGCACTGCTTTTTCACTCTTTTGGCATTGAAAGCAACGTCCATTAAAGTGACATACACCTGTCAATCGTCTGAGAGTTGTTTTTTTGGGGGGGTTTTTTATAATTTTTTTTCTCCGAAGAGTTTTTTTTTTTGCGGCGCTAGTGGCTTGCATTTTCCGCGACAGTAGGCTGACAGGAAGGGGGAAGGAGAGGGGGGAAGATGACAGGAAGGGGGAAGGAGAGGGGGGAAGACATGCGGCAAGGGTCTCCGGGACCGGGAGTCAAACCCGCGACGTCCTCGTCGAGGACTAAGGCCTCCAAACATGGGGCGTGAAAAACCCCTGCGCCACCACAGCACGCCCCGTCTGAGAGTTTATCTATCTGCACAACTGTTACCTGGAAACACAGTGGGGGCAGAACATTTTCTGACACATTTATCAGCCTGTGCCAACCTGAATCCCACTCATATATAGATGAAGCTGGAACAAAATCCAATTAATTTCTTCCTTTGTGGGTGTTTTATTCTTCTTATTTTTGTTTGCAGCATCATGCTACAGTTTACATTTAGAAACACTGCTGACTATGAAACTACAGCTGCCAACGAGTGTTGCTTCAGGGCTAAATGTCTCTATGGATGTTCGCTGCTTTCCAAGCAGTTCTCCAAATATTCATCATTCCATACAGTTTATTATATAATATCATTCCACAACATGGATAATCTGGAGGCTTTTTTTTGCAAAAGAAAGAAAACTTTGATATTTTTTTTTTGCGCTTTAAAAGCTTTTTAATTTTATGCTTTATTCACACACACACACACAGACACTTAGCAAAGTGATAATATTTCTTGTTTATTTGATCATTTTCAGATTTAGCAGTCCTAGATTTAGCTTAACTGCGATGTTTTCCAGGACTGGATGTTGCTGTTGATTGTGACATGGTGTGTTGTTGTTATTGTTATTATTGTTGTTGTTGTTTGCAGTGGAAAAAGTCAGGAAGTTGATAAGTTTTTTTCTGCAACTCCATCGTCTCCACTTCGAAAACAGGAGGTGGAAAACCTGAGGTAAAGACAGTGAGCCATGATGATGTTAGGATGATGTTTGCTGTGGGTTGGGGTGTAACCAGAGCTGGTCTGCAGGTGTTCCATCCTGGCTTGTAGTGCCTATGTGGCTCTGGCCCTGGGAGACAACCTACTGGCTCTGCACCACGCTGACAAACTGCTTCATCAAACCAAAGTGTCTGGCTCCCTCAGGTAAGCATCATCATCATCATTAACTCTGGCTACAATACACAACATAACTTTTTCAATCCCATTCAGACAGCAATTCTGAATTAGGAAGCAAAAAACAATATTTTGCAAACTTATTTAGCCCCTCCCTATAAATAAGGAGGGGCAGGACTGTTGCTAGCCTTACAGGCACACTGAACAGTCTGAATTCTGTCCTAAAGTGAACTGGAAACCAGTGTGTGGTGTGTGTAGGTTCCCATGTAGCAGAATGTTGGACCAGACAGGAATTTGAATTACCCCAAACTTGTCATAGAGGAGATTTAAGAGACAATGAGAGTAGAGTAGCAACTATTTATTAAAATCTTTTGGAAAGGAAGAGTAGCTTCAAATGAAGGTGAATGTTGTTGGGATGTAAACCAGCTGAGGTTTTTTTTTGTCTTTACTGTTTTTATTGTTTTCCAATGGTAAAATGAGTCCAGATCTGTTCTGGTTGAAATCACATGTTTTTGTTTTCAGTACCTCTGCTGAACTTTTTGCCCCTCTCCGGATGTGAACCTATTGTGTGATTGATCAGATGTCAATCGGTGCTAGGAAGTGTTTACTGGCTTCCAGCTGCTTTTACTATGCGTTTTAAAAGTTGTTTTGTTCTTTAAGTCTCCGTGGCCTCATCCCACAGTGTCTGTTTATGTGCTGTAGCCGGTCAGTGAAGAAGCTGAGAGGTGGGTGTGTGATCCAGGGGACAAGAAACAGGCTGCTGTTAGTCACCTAAAGACCTTCACTATGTCTTAATGTCATACAGGACGATAGGGATTGTCTTTTGCTAACAAGCAATTGAACGGCTGTCTAAAGTTATCTATGTTAGTGTTTTTGAAGCCTGGTCCTTAAGGCACACTGCCCTGCAAGTTCTAGGCATTCCCCTGCTTCAGCACCCATGATTTCTACTGGTGGATGATTAACAGTTTTACTGAATTGCAATCATCTGAATGGGGTGTGTTGAAGCAGAGGAACATCTGAAACAGGCAGAACAGTGTGACTTGAAAACCAGAGTTAGGAAACGCTGATCTATGTGACGTGCTGCTGTGTCTCTTCCTCCTTCAGGTTTCTGGGTCACCTGTATGCTGCTGAAGCTCTCATCTCATTGGACAGAATATCTGATGCAATCACCCACCTGAACCCAGAGAACATCAGCGACGTGTCACTAGGCATGTTTAGCAGCGAGCAGGACCAGGGTGTGTGAACTGTCACACTTCAGTAAAATACGCCAAACATTTTCTTTTCTTAATAATTGCTTCATTTTTTATCTGCAGGACATGAGAAAGATGAGCCCATAGAGCCATGTAAGTTGTCATCCTAGTGTTTGGTCCCGTCCTGCAGTACTCTAACTAGTGAAATGATTACTGAATGTAGAGTGACGAGGCTCCCTGTGTGTGCAGCAGCTAAGAAGACGCCGCTGTTTTACCCCAGCAGTGTGGCAGCAGCGCAGGCCATGATGCTCTTCAACCTGGGCAGCGCCTACTGCCTGAGGAGCGAGTATGACAAGGCCCGCAAATGCCTGCATCAGGTATCCACCTTCACACGTCATTACCTAATATTGCTGGAGGTCCTTTCAATGTGTGCCTCGCTACTAACACTGCAACACAAACATGCAGCACGCCACCCCCTTTTCTCTCCTCCCCATTTCCTGTCTATTCTCCATTCAGTTAAGTGTCAGAGAATAAAAATGGATTTAAAAAACACTCAACACCACATTCGAGTGAGTGAAGGGAGGCTGGTGGTCTTCCAAATTCCCACTCTCTGCTAACCATCTGGGGTAGGAGACCTGCAGGAGTGGGCGGTGGGTGGTCTCCACCCAGAATGAAGGGACCCCCTGAGAGGTCCGGGGGCTGCCTGCCCTGTGGTGGACCTGCAGCATTCATAACGGTCACAGACTGATGGAAGCCCAGATGAGACGGACAGGACAGAAAAACATTTTCTGTCATCAGCTCAATATTTACTAATAATTTCTCCATCCGTTTTGATGGCCTAAGGATTGCATCTCTGCTTTTTGAGGATGATGTGGTCCTGTTGGCTCCATCAGGACGTGATCTGCAGCTCTCGCTGGAGCAGTTCACAGCCGAGTGTGAAGTGGCCGGGATGAGGATCAGTACCTCCAAGTCCGAGGCCATGGTCTTGAGCCGGAAAAGGGTAGAATGCCTTTTCCAGGTCGAGGGGGATGTCCTGCCCCAAGTGGAGGAGTTCAAGTATCTTGGGATCTTGTTCACAAATGAGGGAAGAAGGGAGCGAGAGATCGACAGGCGGATTGGCGCAGCGTCTGCAGTAAAGCGGGCGCTATACCAGCCCTTTGGGGTGAAGAGAGAGCTGAGCCAGAAAGCGAAGCTCTCGATTTACCGGTCGATCTACGTTCCCACCCTCATCTATGGTCATGAGCTTTGGGTCATGACTGAAAGAACGAGATCACGGATACAAGCGGCCGAAATGGGTTTTCTCCGTAGGGTGGCTGGGCTCTCCCTTAGAGATATGGTGAGAAGCTCGGTCATCCAGGACAGACTCAGAGAAAGCCGCTGCTCCTCCACATCGAGAGGAACCAGTTGAGGTGGCTTGGGCATCTGGTCAGGATGCCTCCTGGACGCCTCCCTGATGAGGTGTTCCGGGCACGTCCCGGTGGGAGGAGGCCCCGGGGACGACCCAGGACACGCTGGAGGGACTATGTCTCTCGTCTGGCCTGGGAACGCCTTGGGATTCCCCCGGAATAGCTGGAAGAAGTGGCTGGGGAGAGGGAAGTCTGGGCCTCCCGTCTGAAGCTGCTACCTTGAGACCCGACCCCGGATAAGTGGAAGAAGATGGATGGATGGATGGATGGATGGATGGATGGATGGATGGATGGATGGATGGATGGATGGATGGATGGATGGATGGATCGATCGATGGATGGATCGATCGATCGATCAAATATTTCCAGCTCTAACAGGATAACATATCTGGCTGGACGCAGCATGACTTAAGGTGTTATTCTAGTCATCTGTTGAAAATTGTGTTTTTTCATGTTGCATTTATATCACAGTATCAGTTTTTTCAAATGTTGTGCTGTCCTAGCTAAAGCTATACTGATCCCTAAACACTTCTAGTTTAGGGATTTTTCTTTTACTTGCAAAAATACATTTAAGTTTCTGTAAATTTGGATATAAATTAAAATTAGAATAATCAAGTATTGAAATTTGTTGATCAATGAAGAACCATCCATAAGGACATTCTGTCATCCCAGACTAAACATAGCTAAAGTTAAACATTCCCACTTCATGTTGTGTAGAACTGTCACATATACTGTGATGCCTTTAGTGACATTTATACTCAAAATGTCACTTTTCCATTAAAGGCTCATTTTGCTGACATTTTAGTTGCTAGGCATCAAATCTTAACTTATTGATATATTTGTGTTCGTCTCCATCAGGCTGCATCTGTGATGAACTCCAAAGAGATTCCGCCTGAAGCCATCCTGTTGGGCGTCTACCTGGAGCTACAAAACGGTTTGTATTTCTTAAAGCGTCTCAATCTGTTGAAGATTAAACTTGATCAAAGTTCTAAAATATACAGCAGCTTATTGCTGTTGTTTGCTTCTTTGAAATTTATTCTCAAAGTGTTTCTACTTAGTTTTTTTTCATTACTTTTTGTTCTGTGCAGCTAGAAAAGGTTTTGCTCTGAGCAGCAGGTCAACATCTCAGTAGATCACATAGAACAAATGAAGACCATAAATGTTTGCGATTTTTATCAGCTCAATGATTGCCAAGCTGCACACACTACCAGTCAGTTGCAGTAATGTCTGAAGATTTGAATCCAGGTTCAATCTTTGCCACACTTCAACGTTTCAACAGTTTGTCATCCACTATGAAGTCATCTGACAGCTCTACAAATTTGTGTCGTGCAAATTTCAGGTATGCACCCACTTCCTCTGTGAGGTGGGCAAAGCAGATCATGATTTTTCCTTTCTTTGCTTCATGTGTAGAGTTTGTGTTCAGAGGCAACCGTTTGAAGATCTTGTTGAAAACGAGTTGATGTAACTCTTGTTTTCTCCAGTGTTACTGCATGTGTTGCCATGGTTCCGTTTTTCTTATGCTCATCAGACATCGTTTTCTCCACTGTGGCCAGAATCTGTTGCAGTCTTTGTTTTCAGCTGCACATTTTAAAAGTGTGCTGATCCAGTTTTGACCTGGGTTTCCAGTGGTCGCTGAGCTTCTGTCATGTCTCCTTAGGAAACACTCAGCTGGCTCTACAGATCATCAAAAGGAACCAGCTGCTACCCTCAACCCTTCACAGGTCCTCGCCAGACCCTCGCAAGAAACCTTCTCAGCCCCTCCAGTTACCCTTATCCTTCACACAAGTTCAACGGAAATAAACCTCTGCAGTTACTTCAGCTGCCTGGAGTCACCCATCAGCCACCTGTAATCTTTTTGAAGCTTCAGGGAGTGGAGGACCTGTCCAGTTCAGCTTCAATGTGACTGAGGAGTTAGTGCTGAAATGAAGACAATAAATGTATTTACTGTATGTGTGGTGGACTTCGACTAGTCATTTAACTGAATATTCAAATTCAGAAACACTTCATTGATCTCAAAAGGAAAATAACCCTATTATGCATGAATTATGATCCTTTGTCAGGATTTTCTTAAGGCATGAAAATAAGGGGCTAGGATTTTTTTCTAAGTGATCAATTGTTATTTTCTCCAGATACAAAGGTATTTGGAAAATAAATCAGTATCATTCTGTCAGAGTTACTTGATGTCAAAATATGTTTTTCTTCTTGTTGTTTTTTACCTGCAAGAGTTTTCTACAGTAGAAGGAGGGACTGGGTTGGTTAGTATGCCCTTTTGTCTGTCTGCCACATTGGATTTAACAAAAAAAATTCTTGCACTTGCAGTGGATGGACAGTTGTTGGTGTATTGTCTGATTGCACAAGTGTCCACTTCAGGGGTTAGTGTGGATTTATAACCTAAAAATACACAAGAAAATGGCCTTTAGATAGCTGTCCAATACAGTGATAACTAAGCAGGAAAGGGTTAAGTGTTGTAACTCAATTCTTCAGAGTTATTGTAAATAGTGATGGCTGTTGGCAGGAAATATCTCCTGTAGCAGTCTGTATTACAGTAAATCTGAAGAAGCCTCTGTCTGAAGATGCTCTGCTTTCCAAAGACAGTCTAATAAACATAATGGTCAGGGTTGTCCATAACATTCTTGATTTTATGAATAATCTTTCTTTGCCTCATCATCTCCAGAGGTTCCACAGTCGTCCCCAGAACAGAACCAGCCTTCTTTATCAGGTTGTTGAGCTTTTTTATGTCCCTGGTTCTGATGCTGCTGCCCCAGCAGATGACAGATGACGCTCTCAACAACAGACTGATAGAAGATCTGCAACATCTTGCTGCAAACCTTGAAGGATCTTAGCTCCAGTCCAGTCTGCTGTACTCAGTCTCTTGTCCATCTCTGATTGAACCAACAACTGTAAAGTCATCTGAGTATTTCTGCAGATGACAGAAGTCAGACTTGTGCTGGATGTCTGAAGTGTAGAGAGTGAAAAGGAATGGTGAGAGTACAGGGCCCTGTGGTGCTGCTGACCACCTGGTTAGACATACAGTCCTTCAGTCTCACAAACTGTGGTCTGTTTGTGAGGTAATCATAGATCCAGGTGATTGTTGAGGACTCCGCCTGTGTCTTCTGGAGTTTCTCACAGAGCAGATCAGGCTGAATTGTGTTAAATGTTGTTACGGCTACTCTTGCAGTCAACCAGTTCCAAAAAAATCAAAAACTGCCAGAATAGATCTTAGGAGGAGGTTTTTCGACTCACCCAAAACAAAAAGCACTCATGGAGAATTTTCAGGTTTCAAAAAGTGTGTTTTCTTTACTAATAAAAATAACAGAAATATTCTTCGAGTTGACTTACAAAATTAGAAAAATAAACGTTAATTGGTGTGGTAAAAAAACTGTTTCACTCCTCACTCCTTCACCAAACAATCAGATCAACCACAACAGCTGCTTCTGCTTATTATAATCACAGCAGGAGGCTGACTGACAAGGAGGAGGGTCTAAGCAAAACAAATAAATAAACAACAATATATCTACCATTTACATAACTAGATCTGTAACATTAATACTTTAGCAAAAATAAATTAATCTAATTCTTAATAGGCTCCAACATCCCGGCCCCTAATTGTTAGCCTTAGCAAAGTAACAATTACAAAAATAATATTCATAGGAGCCTAGTATCTAGCAAAAACATTACATAAATTTAATTATGATCTTTAAAAATCAAAGTTCATAATCCTTTTATCTATAAATGTTATCTAGAGCCTCAACATTTCTAATGCTTAAAGCAGTCCATAGTAAAGATTAGAAAGTCTTTTATTTCATCCTGCTGCCTCCATTAAAAGACAGAGCTTATCTATTGGTCGCTGGATGACATTGGCTTTGGTTTTAACCAAAACGCTTCTAACAAAGCCTTTGGCATCCGGAAAAGTCTTCATAACACGGCCCATTGTCCATGCGCTCCTTGGTGCCGAGTTATCCACAATAACAACCAGATCTCCAGGGCTGAAGTTCCTCTTTTTGCTGTTCCACTTGCTTCGTTCTTGCATGAGTGGGAGATACTCCCTTATTATTCACTATTTACTGTTATGGTTTCACTGTCTTTTATGTTTTTTTACTAACCTCCATAATAGAAATTAAACAGAAATAGAAATTATTTTGGTTCCAACAGCTCTTAGTTATTTAGGAACTTTCAAAATCTTGTCTTTTTTTCATATTTGTCTTTTTTAAAAATATTGACTTCAATATGATGGAACCTTCCTGATGTTGGTTTCCTCCACAAAATGCTGGAGCTTGTCATAGTTTCTCACCTGACATCAGCAGCTAAAATTCCTTTCCATCTATGAAATCATCTGCTCCACAGAGAGCTAACTGGTGATTCATTGTGGTTTGGCGAAGTTCACAGCAGACGGAGCTCCAGAAACAGGACAGGATGGCTCACAGCCAGATACACACACACAAAACTCTGGAGTCGCACACACACTCACATACAGTGGAATGATAACAGAAAAAGGTGATTTTACCTCTGGAGCCCATCTCATTTCCAGACATATTTTGGTGAGAGTCTGAATGTGCACATGTATCACCTTGAAGACACACAATGGCTTTCTGAGTTGATAAGAAATTACAGAATACATCTGAAAGCCAGTATTTCTTTTCTTTTTCTTTTTTTTTTTTTTTTTGCTGTACCAGTTTCACAACCTTATGTGGAATTAATAAAGTGAGGTTTGCCTTTTCAGTATTTTATAAATTGTTTTTATTGTTTTTATCTATTAAAGCAGACAATAAGCAACCAGATGGTTGTGTTGCATAAGTGTCAGGGATTGGGCTTCTTCATAATCAAATGACCTTGAGATCATTTTACTCATTCTAAATTTTTATTGAGGAGGAGCAAAATCTTTTTTCTGAAATTATAGAGTGTCTACTTTTGGATGTTTGTCTATAGGTTGGCCTGAACTGCATAAATGAAAGTCTATCTGCCTTATTATTGACCCAAAAAAAATGTATGCAATAAAAGCAGTATTGAAATCAGACCTGGAATAATCAGGGATTATAATCAGCCCACTAAATCATCTGTTTTATTTTTGGTTATCACTCATCCAACCACATGACCTTCTCTCGAGTCCAGTCTTTGTGCTCCTTTGCAGATGATGGCCCTTTTCTCCAGTTGGCCGCTCTGATTACTGGTTTTCTTATGGCTGTTCCAATCTTTTGAATTCTCTTCACATTGTGTGGAAATGATCTTACTTTCATAATTAAACATAACCATGAGTTCTACTGTTCTTTTCCTTCAATTTGATGTCACCAAACTTTTTTAATTATCACTGATCACGGTTACTCAGTTTTTTTCAAACCACATTTCTTCCTCAAAAACAATGGTAGCCCCTTTCCTTTCAGTTTTTAATAATGCACTGGACAACTCTTCACCCAATTTGACCAGTTTCTGCAATCCCCTTAGAGGCTTTCTGTGTGTGATGTATGCTAATGATTTGACCCTTCTTAAACACACTAATATTTTTTACACAACCACAGAGTGTGTAGTTTAAGAATTGAGAAGCTACTCATTGCATCAGCTGGTGATAAAGAACTTGTTGTAGCTGGAAGACAGTTGTCCATGCTGTAACCATCCAGTAAGAAGCTCTTGCTTATTATTTGATCAGTTAAATTCAGATGGCAATTTTTAAAAAAATTTAGATTCATCTACTCCAGTAAAGTCTTTCTAAAGAAAATGCACTGCATTTATATTCCATGATGTAAATAATCTATTTTTAAACATTATGTTCAGGAGAATCAATACTAGGAAACCATTGTGACGTAATCTCTAAGTGTTGCTGCAGAGCTGCTGTGGAGCTTCTGCTTACCATGATCCAGATGTTCTTTATCTATGGAATTGTGTAACCCTCTATGCTTGCTGCATAGAGGATTACAATTTTTGTTTTTTAGCAAATTTTTAAATTTGCTAAAAAAAAAAAAAAAAGAGCCTGAACTGTCTTTTGCTGTCTTTGGTTGCTTGTCTTCTTAGTGGGTGTTTGCCTCTCCTTTTTAAGCCTGCGGCTTAAGAGTGAGAGGCAGTTGTGAAATATATGCCTTCTCGCATTTCATGGTAGTAGAAACACTGGATAAGGGAAACAACCAAACCAATACTTGTGTGTAAGCATTTGTGGAAATATGGTGAAATGGTCAAATTTATTTCTAAACCTTCCGGCTTCCTCTCCTCCTGTCACTCTTTGTTCTAGGCTCTTGCTATGGGAATGATGACGGAGTATTATCACTACATCTTCACCACACTGGTAAGTACAGAAGTGGCAGAGCTGCAGATGCTTTGTTGTCTCTTGTTACAACAATAAAAAATTGATTGAATATCTAAAAATAAGATGCTGCTCTTCAGTCTTTATATTCTATTTGTTTACTGTTCAGACCCCATTCCTCCTCAGTATATGTGCACAAATAATTGCATCAACGCATAACTGACAAGACATGAAATGAAAGGCAACAGTAACTCAAATAAATACTCATTACAAGTCTGAAAGGAATTCGAGTTCAATTCATTAACTTAATTTTGACAATCAAGGCTTCTCAGTCTGTAAGATTCTGAAAAGTAAAAAAATGCAAATGAT
The DNA here is from genome assembly GCA_903066825.1 of Alfaro cultratus. NCBI lineage: Eukaryota > Metazoa > Chordata > Actinopteri > Cyprinodontiformes > Poeciliidae > Alfaro > Alfaro cultratus. The sequence continues at coordinate 15,365 of CAEFZX010010825.1, forward strand.
TCACTCTAATGTGCATTTGGAGACCAAACTCTAACATTACAAAACGTTTTTCAATCATCAACATTGGTTACTTGTTAGAGTCATCAGCTAATTCCTTTTTTAAAAGGTATAAAACTGTCTATACATTTCTTTTGCAATATTTTTCAATATTATTTCTTCTACTTTGTCAGAAGAGATGAAAAGTTCATAACATTTTGCATTCACAGTAAAACGAGAGTTATGTAGGCTTTTCTGTGTTTCCTGCTACCGCCGCTTACTTTTTTCTTTTCATTGAAACAATACAATACGAGCCATAATTTATTTATTTTATTTTTTTTGCCATTTCACAGCACTCAGTGTTAAGCTAAACTAAAATCACTTTGAAGGTTGTTACATTCACAGATGTCTAAAATAAACGAAAGCCCAATTAAACATGTCGCTGGGAGCATTAACCACACATAGCCGCAGAACCTGAAATGTGAGATCAGCTAGGGTGTGAGGGAGGGGGACGGGCCAGTTGAAAACGACACCGATGGACATCATGGAGAAGCATTATAGTGATGATGTGCTGAATGGGTTGGGGTTGCGGGGGCATTGAAGCATATTGAAGGACCTGCCTGGAAGAGGAACTATGAGTAAAAGACCACAAGAGCAAAGATTGAGGATGGGACAAGTCAGGTATATCATGTCAACTTCCTGATTGCCAGTCAGAGTAATATATGACCACAGAGATTTCCAAGTTGGTGCAGTAGTACCATCCCTGTTATTTAGTTTGTACAGTATACAATTTAATCATTTTCCCATCCCATAGAAAACCTTTGATCAGAGTATCATATTGAGTAAAAATACCAGGCTCTACAATCATTTATAATATCTTAAATGCATGGTTATATTGTAAATATCATATTTATAATATCATAAATATATTTATGATAATGGTGGTATTATTACCACCATTTTAACTATGTTCACTACACCCCCTCCCCCAGCCTTAGTCTGATTTTCTTCTATTTGTCTAATCTTTACTTTTTGTAGGACAGGCTTTAAACTTAACATAGGCATTTCTTCCATCTACTTGATTAATTTGATTCCTAGATGCTTCATATCCTTTTAAATCTACTATTAAATCCTGTTATCAGCATAGCCTCTGATTTGGTTCAGTTAATTTTAGACCAGATTTCTTGCAAGGTGGATCAAACTCTTGATTACCATGATTTCTTTCTTTCCAGGATCTGTTTGCACTGGACGTGGAGCCTTACCGATACAGTGGTGTAAACATGACAGGGTTTAGGATCCTTAATACCGAGAACAGTCAAGTTACCTCAATCATTGAGAAATGGTCCATGGAGAGACTACAGGCTCCACCAAAACCTGACTCTGGTCTACTGGACGGCTTCATGACTGTAAGTCTACTGAATACTGTGAATTAGTGATAAATTAGTAGTTGTCAACGTGCTGCCAGATTTGTATCATAGAAGTTAAATATTTATATTTATTTGTAAAAATAAAAAAATATAAATAAAAAAACATCTGTTTCTATTGCATGGATTAGTTGGAGAGAACTAAATCTGCCTGACTGGTGACGCGCATCACGGAGTCATCTCATCTTAATCCTCCTAAGATTGGCATAAAATCTAATTTATATCTTTTTTTAAAATTCTTTTTATGAATTTCATTACTCACTTTAGGCTCACCTTACATAATTATTCATGGAATTTTTGAATTTTTAATCCCAAATTCCAGTTTTAATGAGTAAAGCTTCTTTTACCATCTTGACAAAGTGGAAAACAATATAACATATTGTTTTGAGTGTGTTTCTATATACATTAAAAATATCTCTCCTGGATTCAGGAGAGATCCCCTCAGATTTATCTTATGAGCTGTATGCACACTTTTCAACAAATGTCTATCGGCAAACATTTTTGTGCCACAGGGCAGAAATATGTCACCAATTAGACAACATATATGAACAAAATAATTTCACTCATAATAAACTATAAAATATTTATCTTACACAACTAGAAATATATATAAATATATTTCAAAAATATTTTAATTATTTTATTTTTATTTAATCTTTTAATATCTTATTCAAGGTGATGTGTTGGGGCAACGGCCTTGTGCCCTCTAATGGTGCATGGGCCATTAGAGGGTGCAAAGGCCATTTATGAAATTAAAACTGTCTGATAATATAAGACATGATAGACCTATATGGGTGAATATGCAGATGTTATTCTGACTGTAATTCTCACTTATCCTGAGGGAGATGAGGAAAGACCTCAATGCTCTGTGTTCCAAATGAGTCCTGGGTGTGATAAGAAGAGTCTTTGTCATGGGATCTGAAGCCTCCCTGATCAGAGCACGCTGCCTGTAATAACTGTTCCACCACACTGCTTTCATACCACTCTCTTATCTGGGAGCTCGGCCAAAAATGTCAATCCACCAGAGACATGGAATGCAAGGCAGAAAAAATACAATGAAAAGAGGTACCAGAAATGAGAAGAGGGGATAGATGAAAAGAGGAAAAATAGAGAGTGTAGAAGGCAGACGAAGAGTTCCTATGCTTTATTCCCACAATGACTGTTGAGGTGTTAAATGTTAGGCTGTTTGGTCTGATTCCAGTTGGACAGAACTGCAGGCAGCAGCAGCAGCAACATGTTGGCTGCTGATTAAAAACTCTTTCTTGTCTCTGGGGAGTAGCAGATCCCTTTTTTTTATTCCAAAAGAGCAATATCATGCTGAGTCATGTTTCCGGATTGATCTTGGAGAGTGGGTGTTACTCAGTTTAAGCTTCTTTTGTTAGATTTGTGGCTCAATCAATAGTTTCTCACTTGAGACCTGAAATGGACTGTGTGTGTAAGAGCTGGACATTTTTAAAACACAGAATCCGTAGGTGGCTTTGTTAAAATTGGTTGCTAGCAAAAGCTGTTGCATAAAACCTTAGAGTCAAACTAATTTCCAAAATTAAACAAACAACAAGAATGAAATGACTTCATTATTATATTTGCTTTTCTTGTCTCTTTGACTGAAGTTTGCTGGAGAGTAAGTTGCTGAGCCAAGCTTGGTGGGATTTCTTTTAATCCATGACAAGCAAAGATTTATAGGTGTGTAGAGTGCACTGAGTCTGTTCATCACTGACCTAATGGACATGAGTTTGAAGGTGAAGATTGATTAATTTGACCACTGCAACTAGTCAGTGGCTAATGCTCATTGGCAGGGTGAAAGCTTCTGTAACTCTTTGATTAATGGCTTCATTTGGGGACTGTGATTATAGCATTTTGAGCTTTTTCAGTGAAATGCTTATTTGCTGTAGCTTAAATAAGTAACACTTGTTGTTTTTCTTTTTCTGGATCAGTGATCACAGCATTTAAGCACCATCATGTCAAACTGGTAAGAACACGTTGAGTAGAAGTTTTATGGAGAAAAGGTGACAAGCACAGCTTTTTCAGCATTACTGAGCCTTACAGCCTTATAATGCTGCATACTAACCACTGTAAACTGGTGGTTGGTATGCAGTCTACTACTAACCACCAGTTTACTGATGTTGTTGATACACATGTACTTAGCACTCCCCTTGTGCCTGTTCTCTGTCCCACTTAGTGGAGCAGCAAAGGAGGAGCTTGTGTGTGCATTTGTGAGAAAAATGGCAAAAAAGAGAAAAAAAAGTGTTATCTCCGTTCTGACCCTTTATAAAAAGTCAGTCAAAAGACTTTACTAGTTTGTGAATTTAAAAACATCTCGGCTCTGTTATTTTGAGCTCTTAACCTTAGTCTGTTATTGAAAAGTTGGGAATCTTAAAGTTAGAATAACTGTCTACCTTTTGTTGTGAATACACAAACACTGTTGTTTTGGTATATGTAATGATAGCTGAGCCAGTTTTGATAATTGTGTGTATTGCTGGTATAAAATCCTGAACTGTGTGACAGTTTTCTCTTTGCTTTAAAATACTCCTATCTCTGTTTAACACCAGTTTCTCTGTCATACAGTTATGACAGAGAAAGCAAACAATCAATGGTCCTAAAGCGAACAATCAATTAGCTCCTTTCAGTGGGAAGGCTTTAGAATATTGTTCTTGGGGACTCTTTATTTACTAAAAGCAAAACAGAATCATCTAAAATTGGTCAAAGATCAAAGCTTTACATAAACAACAAATCAGAAACAGGCCAATTCTGATGGGTGCTGTTCTAGTACTGATTGCAGTTACCCCCCTACCACATTCCCCCAGCCCCCAACACATGGACACACAGCAGACTGCACTTTACATTTTAAACTAGACATTGCCCCTTATGCAGTAGATCCCAGGGTCGGCAAAACAAGAAAGTGTGTGTTTTTTCTTTTCCATCATGACCTGATTCTTGCATTATGCCTGTTCACACTGAGGATGAGATCTGACTGTCAGCATTACACAGAATAGGATTGCCAGTCACAAGAATCCATGATGAGATCATTTTACCAAAAGCAAAATGAATGTACGCTGGTAGGAAAATAATGAAAACTCGATTTGACAGTCAAAAAATACATTTGTTTATTGTCTGTGTTTATGTCAGAAATGATCAGAAGACATGCATCCTCACACAAGACTGTCCAATTTTATCAGAAAACTTGCACCAAAATGTTAGGTCTTCATTTTAGAAGTATGGACAATCATTATCTGTACCTAAACATGTCAGATAGAAAACAGAAAAAGCCTAATTAAGGTGGCATTCCAGAGCTTTTTCTTAACATGCAAGGGGTCATTCACACACCAACCAGATTCATCTGCTCAATCCTGCAGCACTGTCTAACTCACATGCATGAATATAAATTATTAAATACACCCATACACTTATTTTCTGTTACCGAGATGTCTGTGTGACAAATTAGAAAAACTAATGCACTTTAGAATTACTTTAGTTATGGTGTGATGGAAGAATGTTGTTGTCACTCTTGGCTCAAAATGCACAGTGAGAATGACCTTACAAGCTCCAAGCTCTCCATAATGTCTGTCCTTTTTAATTGCTTTAGTTTCACTATGTGTCCTGCAAAATTAAAACAGTTCCTAAAGGAAAGATTGAATGTCAGTGTACTTTTTTGCATCTGTCTCTTTTGTCATAGCTTTACAGTTTTATATATATAAAAAACATGCTGCCACCAAGGTCATGTGTTTGTTTGTCACACCTCCAGAGCACAGTTGGTATTCAGAGCCACAGAGCTGCAGCTGAATCACTTCTGTTTCCACATTACCATAAATGTGCCATAGATGTGGCTACATTTAAATAGGATGGCGAAGGAAAGCCATTTCCTTTTTGACGGATATCATTTAAAATCTGATCCTAACAGAGTTATAAAAAATGTCTCTCAGACATCAGACACATTCCAGCATAAATATTATGTGAGCATTACTCTAACAGCCAGGCAGTGGGTGCAGGGTGGAAAAGAGAGAATGAGTCATATCGGTAACATATTATTAAAAGGCCTGAAACTCTGTTGAGGGCCTAACAGCACTCTGCAGAAAAAAACCTGCATTAGCATATTACTGCTATTAGCTTGCTCCCATTAACTATATTTACATTTGCTTGTGTATTTCAGTTTTTGTATTTTTCTAGTGTTTTTCTCTCATTAGTTTTTTTTTTAAAATCACCTCATTGAAAAATATCCTTTAAAAATAATGATTTTTATACAGTTGATTGTAATAATTTTTTTTCTGATTTTTCCAGCTTACAGCACTGCACCTGTATACAAGTATTAGCAAACTTGTTCAGGGGACAACTGACAGGATATATTTTATTTTCTAGTTCTTGGGCGCTCCACCCTTTTCTGGTGCCATCCTGGGCAACATCCCACATAGCCCATATCAAAAATGTTTTCAGAAAATGTTTAAGAAAATGTTTTGTCTCAAATCAAACATGTCTGAAGATTCTCAATTGTTCAGGTTTTTATATTCAGGGAGGTTTAAAGGAAGTCATTTTGTGTTAAGCATTAATTCAGAAATGTCCCTCTCCATTAATTTCCTATGTTCAATTTTTTCTGATGTCTACTGCTGTGGAAAACTTTACCCTTGTCCTGTCGTTCATCGCTCCCCGGGTGTCAAGTTCATAGTGCTCAGCTGTGAACTAGGTTAACCCTCTGGGGGAGAGAGGCTTTTATGTGAAAATAGTAGTTCAGTTAATCTGCATTATGTAATTTTAACCTTCTGATGCATGACATATTCACTATACAGTCTTCCATGAGTGGGTCTTTTTGGACCTGTGTTTAAATTGTGTTTTTATGCTACTTTTGTCATTTTGATTCAAAATAATGTTTAGTATGATACTTTCTGCTGTTTTATTTCACACAAGTATTATTTCATGTTTGAAATATTTTCATTTTTCACTTGTTTAAGCATTTTTAGAAGAAATAGTAGAACATTTGTGACGATTTGTAGAACATTTTTAAAACGAAATGACAACATAAATGTTGGAATAATGTCAGTGTCCATTATGTGTGTGTGGGTGTGTGTGTGGACAGGGGGAGAGGGGTGGAGGGGATAGAAAGAGCACGTTTCTTGAAACTACCTAGCTAACATTGCCGTCTGTATTCTATTGTGCTATGTGTATCATACATGTGAGTGTGTGTATGTATGTATGTTCATTCATTCATTCATTCATTCATTCATTCATTCATTCATTCATTCATTCATTCATCTTCTTCCGTTTTTCCGGGGTCGGGTCGCGGGGGTAGCAGCCTAAGAAGGGAGGCCCAGACTTCCCTCTCCCCAGTCACTTGTTCCAGCTCCTCCGGGGGAATCCCAAGGTGTTCCTAGGCTAGCTGAGAACATAGTCCCTCCATTGAGTCCTGGGTTTTCTTCGGGGCCTCCTCCCGGTGGGACGTGCCTGGAACACCTCACCAGGGAGGAGTCCAGAAGGCATCCTAACAAGATGCCCGACCAGAGGTCGCATTAACGGAATATTTTTGGTATTTGACCAGGTTTTTTTTTTTTTAACGACCGGAAAATTTAAAGCCCGTTATAATTAACACGCCTGAGTAGTGCACATGGGTAGACATTATAGACTTTACGCAAAGAGTTCATCGCAGAGGAAACTAAAATCAATTAATAAAAAAATCCTCTCTCAATATCATCTCATGGACTCTGAACTATATACGTCAAAGATCGGGAGCTGACAGCGTGTTGAAGAGTTATGGACCAGACGCTTTGGAGTGTCTCGTTAGGAAGCGCATTCCAAACCTTTGGTAGAAATGACACGTTTCATTCAAGACTCCATTACATACAGAACAGAGAAAACTAAAGAGAATGCAATGTTGTGTTAATTCTTTTATACTCTAAACAGAGGAGGCGGCAGTTTACCATGAGGAAATAAATAACAGTGCAGAAGTGGCTCCGACGCTGCATAGAATTAAACTTAACTCATCCTGCGGTTTTAACAAATGGAGCCATCTGGGTGCAAGTTACCCTCACTCGCCCAGGAGAGCGGCATTCTGGAGGAGCGTGGCAGGTGGAACATCTGTCCATTTCAGAGAAGCAAAACCACACAAAAAAGATCCTCGTAAAAGTGCACGCTCAAACCGTGCACAGGGCAAAAACTCGCAGAGTTCAATTGATCGGTTTGGATCAAACAGATCCATCTGACAGATGAACTAGCACAGATTTCTCTGCAGATGCAACCAGGAGGAATTTGTGAGGCTGTGCGTTCAGACCCCAGCGGGTGAACTGCTGGTAATTTAAGTGGAGTCGTTTAATTTCTTTTATTATAAGTTATTGGGGCCACAGTCAGTGATTTTGTCACTACAGAGAAAAAGTTAGATGCATTTATCTCCTTTATGTGTGATGGATCTGGATTCACGGTTCAACTAGGTCAGGGGTCGGCAACCTGCGGCTCTTTAGCGCTTCCCTAGTGGCTCTCTAGAGCTTTTTCCAAAATGTTTGAAAATGGAAAAAGATGGGGGTGGAAAATATATTTTTTGTATAAATATGGTTTCTGTAGGAGGACAAACATGACACAATCATTCTTAACGTTTTCCAATGCTATAAAAATGTGTAGAATAAATATTAAATTTCAACATTTCTGTCAACGAAGATTTGCATCATAGCTGTAGTAACTTGTTAATCATTAATTGAAGAGTCTGACACCATCTTGTCTTTGGCCTGCAGGCATATTTACTGAAGTGTGTCTTTTACCGGAAACCATACATATACATAACCCGCCTCTGGTACGGAACGCCCAGAAGACCATAACACACCACATCTCCCCTTCCCCAAAGTAATGATAACATTTTAACCAAAACATTTTAACCAAAACATGGACTACCTAACTAGAAGCATACAGTATGTCTGACACTTACAGATCACTGAAAATAACATACAACATGTTTTTGAATGTTCTTCATTCCTGGACATAATTGTTGAGCCATGCTGGTGCCTTCACTTTCCGCTTTGGATAAACTCTTTCTACCTTCTCCTCCGCCCTCAGCTCAGGTGTCGCCATCTGTTCTGAGTCTCCCCCACTCTCTGTAGGCCTGTGAATGTCTGGTACTGCTGTCTGTTCTGTGTCCCCCTTATTC
>CAEFZX010010826.1:0-50450 GCA_903066825.1 Alfaro cultratus
ATTCAAAAGTTATAGGACAAAAAAACACTCCACATTAAACCACCTAATAATCTAATTCATTAATTAATAACCAACTAAAAATGCAAAAAAAAAAAAAAAAAAAAGCTGTATAGTACATTGATATATTCAGATGGGCATGCAAATGCAAAGTATAATTAAAGAATGGTAAAAACATTATTGTGCAGTTAATTTGCGTTATTGACTTGGTTTCCATGTCGTAAGACATATTACCTGAAATATAAAACATAATCAAGGAATAATTTCTTTATGAAATGACAACACAGGTTTGCTACAACTGAGAATCCAACCAGGATCCTCCAGTTTTTAGGCTTTCGGTGAACTACACCTATATTCGGCTGACCTTGAGTTGACAGGCGGGGATACTCACCACTATACTAACGAGGAATGCCGCGATAACAACCCGCTTTTATCCATTGCATCGCTACAATTGGTAAGTGACGTTGCTCAATATCATTTGGACGTTTACATCAGTTTACTTTAATAAACTATAAGCCAGCACAAGGTCACACTACTGAATGGTACTGCACGCAAAATGCAAGTGTTTTAAACAGCCGTGGCTCTTTTTACTGTTTATGTAAAACAAAGTAGTTTTCGTTGTCTTAACATGTATAACACTGAGTCTGCTGAAGTCAAATACAATTAAATCAGTCAGATGACAAAAATGGGCCAATTTAAAAGGACAGCCAGACGCAGTTCTCATTTCCCATTAAATGTTATTTCTCTATTAAAGAGATCATATATTGTGTGTGAAGAAAAATAAAACACTGTTTTGTATAGAAGCAGAAAACTAACTGCAATATACTTTACATAACCGAAAACAGTCTGAAATTAGTTGTTTTTATAGTTACACCAAGTTTAGTCTAAAATAAATTAAGATTAAAACTGCTTTATAGCTAATGGAACAGCACTAACAGACTGCACCACAGCAGTTAGCTTCAGGGCTGAAAACACAGAAGCATTATGAAGTTACTAAACACAAAGGGTTAAATTGATAACATTAAACCCCAAAGAAGGAAAATGTATGTTAAACTTACTTTCTCCACATGAAGGACAACATGTTTCCAACCAGAAACCCCTCAGTCGCCTCCAACATGTGCTCCAATCTCTTAAAGATGGCGACGGTCCACACGGTACTGACTGGATCACGTGACAAACTCTTAGCTTGCTGCTATTCGTTTTAGCTAATAACTTTGTTTTTAAGTTTCTGATAATAGAAACAAAGAAGAAATACATTTTTCAGATATTTAAATCCTGTTACAATTTGTTTTTGTTCCTGCGTGACTATTTAGACCTTATGGTCCAAACCATCTCAGTTATTAGCTGAAGGAGTCTTGGCTAAAGGGCCATGAACTGTATGTAACCACCTCGGGGCTAAGCTGCTATCTGGTCCACCTAGGGTTGCCACCCGTCCCGTATTTGGCTGTTAAATGTTGTGTCCCGTATTGAACCGATACGGGACGCGATTTATTCCGTATTTCTATAAATGTCCGATAGGCATGCCTATCGCACACATCAACACTAAGTGTATCAATAATGACCAAAATAAAACACAGGAAATATGAAGGTCAGCTAAATTGTCGTGGCGGGAGCTAAAGGACCCCAGAACGCTACGGACCGACGCTGTTGTGGTTGCCTAGAGACGGACACTGCGCAGCCGCGGTGAGCTGCTATGAACCCGCGTCTTTTTAAAACGTCCTCGACCCGATTCTCCACCGTCCTTAGAAGTAAAACCTCTCCTAAAGATACAGACGTGAGAGGGAAGAAACAAATCCCAGGCTGAATAATGTTAGTGAGGATGAACACAGGCATTTAAAAAAGCATGTGTCCATCGTGGCGCGGTGTGTTGCTGTATGATAGACAGAATGGATCAGGAGAGGAACTGCAGACCCGTCAGAACCTAAAGAACCAGACATCAGTCTCTTCATCCTCAATCATCTCCTGAGGCTGATATGATACAGAACATTTTGCTATGATTAAGTTTCTTATTGTGCTTTTTGTCGACGATATTGGTTTGATTATTTGCTTATTTAATGTATAATAATATCAGCCAAAATAATACAAATGGTCATTTAAAGAGCAAGTCATACAACTAGATCAACAATAAATACATAAATATTTCCTACCCTACTTTAAGAGGACTTCTATGCATGAACGATTGCTCTTTGGATCACTTTTTAAAAACAAAAACACTGCCATAAAATAATGTCTTATCACTGCAGCAAACGTCCTGTCCCATGACAGCAGGGCGATGCGCCGTAGTGGCGTCCCTTATTTTGATTCCTGAACAACATTGGATGATAGAAAACAGTTCGTGATTTGCCACATTTATTTAGACTCGGAGAAACTTTCCTGGCCAAGATTTAGTGCAAAAATGAGGAAACAGACTTTGGTCTCAAACACTCTCAGTATGCAGACAGTATTTAAATGTATAAGCTTTAGAGGAAATAAAATAAGGATAAAAGAATAATATGTACATGTACTATTTGCCATCATTTTTTAAGCAAAAAAGAAAAAACTGTTTGATGTTACAGGATAAAACTTTTGTTTCCTAGCAGAACAGCTAAGTACTGGGGAAAGAAACTGCATGGTCTTAACCAGTACTCTGTCCTAGCCAAGCCACACAGTGATTAATGAATACATGACAGACTGAATAATAGAGATAGAAAACATGATTAGCAGCTTCTGTGGAAGGCTGAACTTCTTGAGTTGCTGTAAGAATTTAGAATGAAGATGGAAATAAATACATCAGCAGTTACTGGAGAAAACTTGCCTCAAGAACCGTTGATCAAAACCAAAATCTCATTTGTAGGCAATAAAATAAACACATCGAGGGTAAGAAAAAAAGGCAATCTTTAACATCTTTCTGTTCTTAAGATGAACGTTTCATCAGGCACGTGCAGAGGGGGGGGAGAAGAGGGCGTGACTTCCTGCCCCTTTTATCCTTGATGCCCCTAGTGCCCTTTTAGAGGTTTTTTTTTTTTTTTTCAAAGAAATTGTTTTTTTTAATTATTTTTAATCTGTGTGTCAGGAGGTCTGCTTGTGCCCCTCAGCAATAATATATAGCTAAATATAATAATTTATCAAAATAAACTAGTCTGGCCCTCAGTCTAATAATGACTCAGTTTCTGCCTCCATGTTGTTCAGACATGTTGGGTCCATAGTGAGGAGGAGGGCGGATCTGTGCCTCTATCAAATTATGAGCAAGAATATTTTTTCAGAAACTGGTTTGTGAATAAAAACGTAGGTCTGATGTTGACGTTAGAAAAACTGTTTATTTATATTTTCATAATTGTCTAAACACAGAAATGCTTCGGCTGCAGAGAAACTTCTGACTTTAACTTCATCATTCTGCTAAAGGCCGGGTTCACTACAGGCAGTCTGAGTCGGTCCCACCGACAGATAGAAAGAATGTCTGTCTTTATATCAGACATCCTGATATAAGACACGGTACCGACTGTCACCGCGAGTCGCGACACAACTCAAAGCCCCCTGGTGCCCCCTGGTGCCCCCTGGTGCCCCCTGGTGCCCCCTGGTGCCACCTGGTGCCACCTGGTGCCACCTGGTGCCACCTGGTGCCACCTGGTTGCTCTGCTTCTCCTTAACTTTTCTACCAGGTGAGTTAAAGCTGCTGCTGACGGGATCTGGGCTGGAGGTGAGTGGCTGTAAATAGAAGTTACTGCAGAACTTCAATGTTAAAGGAAGATTCGGCCCATTTAGAGTCACAAAATAAACATCAGAGAAAAAACTGGAGTAATAACTAGAACCGCAGCATAAAGCCAAACATGCCACAATTAAATGAATTAAAATGTCCGCAAAGCATCACAGTAATCTGATGATTGTTCATCTTCACACGGAGCTGCTCTCCTCCTCCTCCGATTGGTCCGACTTCCCTTCAGTCTCTGCTTCCCTGTTAGATCTCCAAACTCCTGCAGCCAACAGATGAGTTTTAAGAGTTCAACTTTAAACCATTTAAAAAAATGTTGCTAAATATTTTGATTCAGTTTGTTATTTTGCACAGACTGTAACCAGCAGCAAACAGCACAGCAGGGATGAAGATGATGAAGGCCAGTCTCAGAGTGCTTCCAATAAAGGTCTGCAGAGAGTTCACCTGCTCCTCCTGGACAGGAGACTGACCGGGGGAAGAAACAAGCAGTAGATCAGAAAAACATTTTAAAAAATATGAATTATGAACATTTTTTGTAAAACAAACAAACAAAAAATTTAAAACACACTTTAGACAAGAAAAGCTGTTTACTAGCTTAATAGAAATAATGAATTGATAACCAATGATTTGAGTTTGTTCTTGGTGCAGAAGATGATTCCTGCTATTGACGTTGAAATGATGGTGTAAGCCCACCTGAACCTGAGCTGCCATCGGTTCTGTTCCTGCATCTCCTGTGACATCACTTCCTCTTTCATTTGTGTTGAAACCTGTCAATGAATCCAGAATTGTTTAGAAATCATGCATTTAAGTGTCAGTGTATGTTTTTGATGAGGGAATAATAAAAATGTTAAAAACTAAAAATAGTTGATTTAGCGTAATACTGCCCCTTTAAGCAGCCGCCGGCTCTCAGATCAGATTGTACCTACTCGTCATGGTGTTTGCTGTGTTGAACTTCTCCACATCGTCACGGCCCAGATGTTCGGAGATCACAGATGGAGCTGCAAGACGGCAGAAGACAAAATGATTCAGGCCAGCAGCTGGAGATGCGACAGCCTACATCATCAGAATCAGAGGTGGAGGATCGAGCGTACGGCGGATGATGATGAGGTGGACGGTGGATGTTTGGTCGTTGAAGGGTCCGGGCAGCTGAACTCTGCAGTGATAGAAACCAGCATCTGAGAGCTGAGACCCGGAGATGGACAGAGCGGAGGTGGAGGACAACACCGAGAACCTACAGAGGACAGAAGGACAGAATTTTCCTGCTTCTGAATGCAGCTGTGTGACCATCAGTGGCGTACCTGTGTGACCATCAGTGGCGTACCTGTGTGACTGTCGGTAGGTCACCTGACCCCCGGCGCCGTTGATCAAGGTGTTGTGGCAGGTAAACAGTGATGGCTTCCCCCTCCCCCAGCACACCTCCACTCCGCTCTGCCTTGCCTCCTCCAACCGACACGGGAGCTTCACCACCTGCCCGGCCACACCCACCACGGTCTCCGTGGCAACAGCTGACACACGTAGCACCACTGATACAGGAACAGAGAGACGCTTCAGTAATTTTTCCATTTTCTGTTTTTCTAAAGACTCGTATTTGGGTTCCTGAAGTCATTGTCCAATCCAGAACTGAATGAGTCGATCTGAGTGGTTAGAAAATTCCTCATAGTTAGTTTTTAAACTAAATATTTAGTTTTTTAATTAAATAGTTTGAAACTGAAATTTATAAATTAAACATGGTGGAACAATAGCTGAAAAATGAACACCTATTTTTTTCTCATTACAAAATAAACCCAAATCTAAGATTTTTCTAAAAACTTATCTAAAATTTTGAAATTTTCTATTTTAACATTCTGAAATTTCTGTTTTTCTAGAAAAATTCTGAGGTTAATTTAAACATTTCTGGGCTTTTTTTGGGTAAAATGTTAACTTTCTAAACTTGAATTTCCTTTATTCTAGAAAATTTCACAGATGAATTTCAAAATTTCTGAGTTTTTTGGTGTAAATGTGCTCCTGTTTTTTTCTATCTATTATGGCCCCAACATGCCGTCGTACAATATTCCTACACATGTATTCAAGGAAAGGAATCATATTATCAGGCCTAACCTTCTGCATTTAGACAAGTTTTATGTAATTAAATCCTGATTTAATCAAAGTACCATTTAATGACCTCTATCCCCGATGGTCTCTCACCTGAAAGGAGCCAGACGGAGGTGAGCAGCAGCAGCATGTTGCTGTGTGTCCTGCAGACGAACAGAGAGACGGACAGAGAGATGGACAGAGAGACGGAACAGAGAGATGGACAGAGAGACGGAACAGATGACTAAACTTCCTCACTTCCCTTTTCCATCCAGCCGGGTATTTATAGAGCCAGACTGTTGTTACCAAACGGCCTGGAAGTTTAACTCAAACTGTCCAACATTCAGCGTGAAACGTCATGAAACATGGCCTCTGTCAACTGGCTTAAACTGGGGTAAAGGGTGGCCAGCAGGTGGCGCTGTGGGAACCTCTCCCTGATTAAAGAAACATGGAGTAAATTTCACTGTCAGACCCAATATTAAACCAAACCATCTTCCATCCTTTCCACCGGTGGGTCACATGATCAGACAGGTCTAATATTAATGTGTTATATTTGGTTGACTTCATTCATAGACTTTATAGAATAGAAATAAACTCATTAAATATTTAAAGGATGACGTGAGGTACACTCAGTCTGAAATGGAAACATCATGGTGAGAAGTGCAGGCTTCTGGTTTACCAGGAGGATTAAATAATTTTATATCGAACTGAAATCCTGCTGGTTTGGTGGCTCAACAGAAGCTACATCCATCCTGATCCAGCTCGGGTCGCCGTCCACTGCCTTCCAGCTTTCACTTTGTGTTGGTTTATTTTATATCCTCAATATCTGGAGCATCATCAGCTGGTCCAAACTTTAATGTTTTACTGACTTATTTAATCCGTCTCTGTTTAAAATGTCCAAATCTCTCCATTGTTTTCTAACCAATCTTCACCATTTCCAAAGTAACTGATCAATGTATCTTCGTTTTTATTTGGTGTTTTTATTATTATTATTATCAATAATTACTTGTTTTATCTGCTTGCTTGCATGATTTGGTTATTTTTGTAGGTAAAGAATGTTTCTTAGCCTCCGTTAATCACTTTGTTACACCTGATTATTGGTGAAATGTGTTTTATGAAATGTTAGTGACTGATCGGTGTGTGAATGTAAAACATCACTAGTAACTGATGGCTGTGAATGAATGTGATAGAAACCCAACAGTTTCCTCGAGGAGGGAATGAAATCTGTGCTGCTTCACCTCAAGCAGGATGCTTAACGAGCCGCTCAGACTGCAGCCAATCAGAAAACAGGCCTGCAGTTGGTGGACTTTCGCAATAAAAGTCCAAATAAAGAAGAACTTTCGTTTGTTTTGGTGTCTTTGAACCGTCTGTACCAGAACCACCGCTCTGTGTCTCTGGTCAGAAGATAAAACTAAAATTAACTTTAGTTATTTTAATGAATGTTTATCCAATTATGAAATGATAAACTTTACAATTTATCGAATGCATTTATCATCAATACTGAAATATATTGATCAATGTTCCAGTTGTTATGAATGAAAAGCTGCTCTAACTAACTGGGTTTTTACTCTAGATTTAAAGGAACTCAGGGTTTCTGCACTTTATTAGTTTTCTGGAAGTTCCAGATTTGTGGTGCATAGAAGCTGAATGCTGCTTCTCCATGTTTCGTTCTTCAGATGACCTGAGAGGTCTGAAAGGTTGATACAGCAGCAGATCTTTAATGAATCAGAAATGTTCTTCAGCTGATAGAAGGCCGACTTTGTAACCGTCTTTTTGTGACTCTGCAGGTTCAAACCCAGGGTTCATCCTGATCTCTAGATTCCGGCTGGAATAACTGAAGCTGTGTGCTGACTCGAGGTCGTTCCTCTTTAATAACTTGTGTTTAGTTTCTGCTCAGCTGGAGAAAGTATTGGCACCCTTGCATCGATTTGGCCGGTTCAGAGTCACCTGGTGACATCATAATGTGCATAAAGAAGATTCATAAACAGATGGATGACAGTTTGGTTCCTCTGGTAAGGCAGTGCAGCACCACTGGATGAATGTTATTCTATATGGACAAAATCTTTGCTTTGCATCATTTTCATCCCCTCCCCCTCCCAGTATGTTGTAATTAAATAAAAGTTAAAGTTCAGAAAATATTGCCTCCTCTACTCCGTCATTCAGTGAAAACATTTGGGAGGTCAAAGGTCAGTTATTTTCAGCTCCTGGTCTCTCCAACATGATTTTGTGCCACATTCCTGTTTAATGGCATTCCTGCAGCTGGGAGGAAAACACTTCATGTATTTTTGTAGCATATTAAAGTGAGTTCATGTTGCGGTGGAGCTCCCATCATCTGCAGTTCAACCTTTATTTATAACCTCGGTCTGAGCAGCAGCATGGAGGCAGACGTCTGCTTGTGGACTCAAAGCTCATCACGACACAGAAACAAACACTGCAGCTATTAGTTTACTTTGGTATTTACACAGAAGATTCAAAACCATCAAACAGCCGACAAAGCAGAGCGGATGGGAGTTCATGTCAGCAGACCACAACAAACCTGGAGGATGGAGACAAGAGCTGAGACATTTTAAGAGTTTTATTAGGCAGGAAGAGGTGACTCAGCTGAAAATTACAGTCATATTTCTTCTATTTTAGCTAAATAAGCTTCCCATCAGGATTTAGGTGCTAGTAAACAATTTTATAAATGCGAAAATAAGTAATTTTTTTTGTTTGAGGATCCTATGGAGGTTTGAAGGATCAGCCAGAAATTATGATATAAAATTACCAAAAAAAAAAAAAAGAACAAAGCCAACATTTAACAATTATGTAAGTTTTGTTTGGAGCCCTAACTCCTGCCGTCAACACAAAAAAAATAATAATAATAAAAGTGTGATTTAACGGTTGGATTTGGAAGAGCTCCATGAATGATCAGGACTTCCTGAAAACACTTTGCTCCAAATCTGATGGTTGCAGAACCTGAACAAATTAAAAACTATAAGTATCTGTGTTGTTGAGCTCATGTGGCTGTTTACTCAAAGAATTAGCACTAAAAGAAGTTTTGAATTGAAAATGTTGCTTATTTGGTTGATAAATGGTTTGATTAATGCTAATGTTTTTAACTGATGACTTTTTATCCAGTTCCTGAACTAAAACAAAACCTTCACAAGGAGCTGCTGGTCTGTTCATGTTTGTTATGATAATGTTAAACTGTCTGAAAGGATCCAGTGGATCCTGGGAAGCATTTATAACCTACGGAGCCTCTGACTAACTGTGTCCAGCTGTGATGATGATGATGAGAAAATGAGGACCAGGTGTGCAGAAACCAGCAAGCTGAATATTCAGAAATAAGAAATAAATTCATAAACTCTGTTCATGAGTCGGTTTTAACTCTGCAGAGTGAAGCTAATTTAACTCAGAATTTCTTCAGCTCGTTGCAGCTGCAGAAGAAGAAGAGTTTTTATTCCACAGACAGCGAAGACGAAACACACTGCAACATTTTTAACTGAACTGAAATTCAATTATTCTATTAAAACCTGCATTTTTTTCTGTGTGATGGTTTTCCAGTTGTAGAACTATGAAATATTACGTCGCTGAACTCGCTCAGGAAATCACTGATTACTAGATAATCAGACTTGTTCTCATTCTTTGATCATTTTTAAATTAATGTTTTTATGTGTTTTTTCCTTACGGATGTGACTTGTTTTTATTTTTATTATAAATATTGACTGTGAATTATTCTGCTTTTAGCTATACATTGAAATCTGTCATAAATGATAGGTTATGCATGTTATGTGTGTTAATTGTAATTATTTTCCTATTTACATGATTTATTTATGTCAATTAATATGCACTGTCCCCTTTATGAAATAAATCTAAATTCTAATATTTTCAATGAGTTCTTAGAGTCAACGGTAAAATACCAGTCAGAAGGAGGTCAAAGTTCAGCTGCTGGGAAACATTTAGTGTAACATTACTGGAGGTGTGTGCATATATTTTGATCGTGAAACAATAATTTTCTGTTTTAGCAGAACCGTTGTAGTAAAAACAGCAGAACCGGCAGCGAATCTGAATGCAAATATTTATATCTGAGTTATGCAGAACCTGAAATGCTCAGTTTGTGTTTCATGAAGCAGCATCTCCTGACTGACTGAATACTAAACTGCAATCAGCTTCAATTTGAGCGGCAGAACATCGTGTCGCTGCTGCAGCATCAACAACAGGAACACAGGGCCTGCTGGGAGGAGGAGGAGGATGAAGGTCAGGGACTCGTTAACCTGGCCACGGAAACGAGGCCAACCTGCAGCCGGCTGATGTCAGGTTATTGGTGGTTGCCATGGCGACCTCAGGAAGCAGCTTGTGTTTAAATGTTTATTTCTTCCAGCATCTTAAAGGCAGAATAACAGCTTTGAGTTTCCAGAATGAGCTGCAGAGAAACTCAGGCTGGAAACTTTGGATCAAGCAACAAAACGTCCCACATGGAGGAGAAAACATTCTTTATTTAAAAAATTTTTTTTTTTTATCAAAAAACAGCTAAAAATTCTTCCCTTTTTTACTCTAATAAATACCATTTAAACCTGCAGAAGTCAGAACCCACCAGAGGCCCATTTAATCTAAGATGTTCAAATTCTGGTCTCAGAGATTCTGCAGAGAAACGTTTTTCAAAGTGGGAGGGCCGCCAGAAAGTTGGAGAGAAGAGAAAAAACATGCAACCCCCCCAAAAAAACATGGAACCCCATAAATGTTTGAATTTTGTCATCATAAATTTTATTTTCTGTCTTTCTGTCATTTTTCCCCAGTTTTTTGTGTGTCGAAATAAGGGGGAAAAATCTATAAGGAAAAAGTAACTGCTGACATTTCACGAAGCTGTTCATTCATCCAGCCACTTGGGGCGCTGTTATTAAACTGCCGGTTGTGAAAACTTGATATGGACGTACAAAACTCGACATTGATTTACTTGACATTCAGGTTGTTTGTATCGTTTTGTCGAGGGTTGTTAACTTTACCACTATGATCTGTTTTCAGGTCCAGTTTTGTTCATGTTACCAGTTTTGCGTTCATGGAATTGCATTGGATTATCTAAAACTGGGATTGTTTGTGTTATTGCTAAAATGTTGACTGTATGTAATAAATTTATGTCCATTTATTAATGTGTTTATTTCTACAACATTTAAATCAAGTTTATTGTTTTGCCTGTTCATTCACAACAGGCTCTTACAACAAATCTAAAGCATGTAAACCACAGAACGTCAGTCAAACGTGTGTGAATGGAAAATTAAATGTAAAAAGAGCAACAAGTTTACAAAAATAATGGCATTGCTTTAGTTGGGGGTTTGTGGAGAAACCCTTTGATTAGACCAAAGCAGATTCAGGGTTCTGACCCAGTAGACCTACAGAGGAAAGTGGTTCTATAAAGTTCTGATTCTGAGGCCTGAATGTTAATACACATCAAAAAACATTAATTTGTTGTAACTTTCCAACTGACTCGTCTCTCTGTCGTAATGTTTTGTATCCTAAAGTGATGAATGATCGTCCTTCAGGTCAGATTGGAGAGGATTGAGGGATTTAAAAAGCTCTTATTGTGACTGACGTTTCAAAAATACAAAGTCTTTCTGCCTGGGGCTAAAAAGCTCCAACAAACACATCTCTGCATGCAGATGGGAAACACTCGTCCAATCTAAACGGGACCAATTACTGAGATTAAACCAATTAAGCAGGGTCTGTGTTGAATCAAAGCTGCTAAGTTTCTGGTTGAGGATGAGATCAGAGATGATGGGAGCGATGTCTCAAGTGTCATCAGCGACTCATTCTCACATTAGCAGCTTAATTAGCCTCATGCAGGGCAGCTGCAGGCCTTTTAGCAGCAGCAGCTCATGGAGCCTCTCAGCCTTAATGATGGCCGCCGCCGCCTGCTCACATTAGCATAAAGCAATCAGTAGCTAGCTGGAGGCTAATGCACGCCTGGATGAGGCATGGAGCGACGCGTCACACCTGACGTTCCTATGGCAACAGATGCAGAAGATGCACACAGTCAAGTCCAAAATACATAAATGAAAGCAGAGTTTGGATCACGAGTCAAACTGGCCCGCCGCAGATTCTCATGTGGCCCTCTAGTGAAACCCCCAAATAGATACTTTAAGGGAACAGCTGTGTGCTTGAATATTATTTTATCAATCAAATCCAGGTAGTTTTTATCCATTTTCTGCCAATTTACAAGAATCATTGCCTGCCACAACAGCAAGTTTTAGTGGATGATAAATTATCCCAATGATTATTGCAATAAACTATGACATTGTTGAGACCAATTTCAAGTAATATACATATGATGGTATATTAATGCAAGTTTTCGCTCTTTAATAATAAACTTTAATCTTGTAAAGATCACTTCACACTGGGACTGAAAGATATTTGAGATATCCAAAATAAAATACGACAACCAAAAAAATAACAATAAAACCGGAAATTAAAAAAAAAAAAAAAATACAAACACAATCTAAACAAAAGGGATTCTGCAAACAAAATTACCCTTCAAAAAATATGAATCATCAGAATGAAAATTATTGAACTCTTCTTAATTCATTGTCTGATTAATTGGTTAATTAATTGGACTGAATCTGTTGGAATTTCTGAAATGTTTTTCTCTTTCTGCAGAATGATGAACTAAAATTCTGAAAAATAATTTAAAAACTACTTTATTTTCCTTCCATTTCAAAATTATTCACTGCTTCATAAAAAGAGAAAGCAAATACAACTAAAAAACTGATTCATTTCAAGCTTCAGATGCATTTCAGTTAAACAACTGACCAATGTTGACAGATAAAAACAATCTAAATCTCTTTCTGCATTTAAAAGAAATTTGAAAATCATGATGAAGTGATATGGCATTGAATGATCTGATATTTTGTTATATATCTAAAATATGGTCTTGTAGTCTTCTGAGATTAATCCCTAATATTCTCTTTATGTAGCTAAATAAGAAACTTAATTAGAGGGTAAATTTAAATACAATAAGTTTGTACTTCTTTCTGCTCCTTTTCTTTCAGGATTTCTTTTAATTGTTACATGAACTGTTATTAATGAATAAATTTAAAAATAAAGTGAAAGAAAATGGAAAACTGTGACATTAAAATTCAATAAAGTACATAAAAATGTTAAAATATGAGTAAGTGTCCATATTACTCATGAATATGAGCTGCTGGTCCCTCAGCTCATATTTTCATATTCCTCATGGAAATGATGAAGGCACCTTGGAGTGACGTCTCAGGGTTGACTTGATGTGAAAACGTTCCTCCATTGTTAGCTTCCCTGTGTGATGTTGGGGCTGCTCGGTATTCATGTTTTCACCTCCTTCCTTAATGCGAGCACTCAGGGCAGCCGGCTGTTTACGGAGCAGAGAGGACATCAAATACCTGGATCCTTTCAGAGGAGCTGTGGATTAAAGACAGCAGCTGCTTCAGATGTTCGCTCTGATTCTCTCTGATCTGCGCTCGGCCCCAAAGAGCCGAGATGGAAACACGCCAGCCAGCACTCATAAAGTAAAGTGCTTTACGGCTGGAGGCTGCTGCATTAAACTGACCGCTGCTGACGTTTTACACGCTGTTTACAAAATATTAAACCTCACTTTTATTTTGCTGAGTTTAATGTACAGCTATGGAAATGTCGAAGCACAATGAATGATTTTAATTTTCAGAAACCAATCAGTTGCATAATCCAAAGGACGAAACGTGTTAAAGATCTACTACAGATGAAAGAGGCATGGAGTTACCTGTATCAGATTTATTTGGGACCAATTGTGAAATTATAATTATTAATCTTAAGAAAAACCCATCAATGCAATCAATTATTTTATGTGCACTAGACTTGTATAGCTATTATTTAATTAAACTAGACACATACAGATAAAATTAGGCTAAGACTGATTCTGCTCTCTGACCACAGACTGAAACGATAATTTTTATTATAGAGGAATGAACAGTTTAAATATTGTTAAACTCTCACACGTCTAGATAAAGTAAACTTCTATCTTAATTTAACCAGGTCTCTATTTTAACCCGATGAGTGAAAGTGTAAAGGCTGGAAGTATTTCAACATCTTTGATCCACCCTATTTAGCTTCAAGCAATATTTAGCTTGGATGTCAATGCCAATGTCAATTTATTTATAAAGCACCTTAAAACATCTATTAGTTGCCTCAGAGTGTAGTACGGTATTCTCAAAACCACATATAATGTAGGGATTTGTTTTTTCTGTGTATTCATTTAGGTTTCTGTGTCTATTGCGTCTCTGTGTTGTTCTGTCTACCCCTTGATTGTTCCCAGCTGTGTCTCGTTTCCCTGATTGCTCTGTGTGCATTTAATCCCACCTGTGTTCCTGTTCTTTGGGTCCTTGTCTAGTTGTCTTGTCAGGCTGTCTGGGCTCACAGCTGTTCTGCTGTCACTTGTTTGTTGCTACCAGTATTTGAGCTCTTAGCCGTCTGTTCATTCTGTGCTGCCTGCACTATAGACTTTTGTGTATTTCACCATTAAATCATCATTATTCTCACTCAACAACTTGGGTTCATCGCATCTTCCTCAGCACCTCACACCGCAAATTATGACAGATAACAAAGAATAACATAAGAATAAAACACAATAAATTAAATATTTAGCGTGCTAACTAAGTATTATGTGTGTAATCTAAATATTTAGCTCAGATTTAAAGCTTTAGTTTGGAACTAAACATTTCTTTTGTAAATAAAATGGCTCCGAATAAAAAACAAAATTGACAAAATAAATAATTAGCCATGTATTAAAAACAATTAGTTTTGAGCTAAATATTTAACTTGCTAATTAAATATTTAACATGAAATTGTGACTTTTATAAATAAATGAATAACATGGTTAAAATATCATGCTAAATGAACCTCCATTTTTTTTCTCTAGCATGCTAAATAATAAAATGTTTTTAACTGTGTAACTACAAATGGTGCCCTATAAGTGCACTAAGATATTTCAACCTGAACAACTCTCAATTGTGTTGTTCGGGTTAGGAGTCATATTAAAGGTGAAACAAACAACCCAGGTTTAATGTTTAATCCATGAAAACATGGCATTTTACAAGGTATCTGTAAGCTTTGTAGAACCACTCTCGACAAGCATTCAATCCAAAGTATTTATAAACATAACCATTTCAAATGTTATGAATTATAGTTTGATTATTCTGAGATACCACCTGCTTGGAATAAATATGTCATTACAGGCATTTGGAGAGAATCTGGAGAAAATGAAGTTTAAAGTTCAGGTCTGGGGTGTTCTGGTTGCTACAAGGTTAAACATGTTTTGGAAAAAATGTGTCTCACATTAATGATACTTCAAAAATTAAATGAAACAATTACTTTTTATTGCATATTATCAATAAAAATGATAAGATGCAAAGAGAATAAACATCATGTTGGGAAAAGTAAGAGTAAAAAAAAAATCAAAGGGCATTCACAAGAATTCAAATGTTAGGTTAGTCACCAGATAACAAAAAACAGAAGTTTTGTTTTTATTAGAGGATTTGACATGATGTCCTCACAGAGTTAATTCCTGCCTTGTGGACCCTAGAGACAGAAAAACAAGAATAAACACACACACACACACACACACACACAGAGAGAGAGAGGTCAGGTTATAAGTAATCGATATGGAAAGAATAAATCTGTACATCTGCAGGAGTTAAGCTGAGCTGCTGTAGGTGGACCAGCCTCCTCTGTTGTGGGAGATTTATTTTCTGCTCTGCTGTTTAAACTCCCACTGAGGTTCTTCAAGGAACTTCTGTTTGTGTCAGTTCAGACCAGGCTCTCTGAAAAACTACTGATAAACACCTTTAGAGGTGTTTATCAGTGAAAGGTAAATGAGCATGATGCACTTCCTGTTTACCAACTTGACTTTTATAATTAAAGAAACTGGAAGGAAAGAGTCAGAATCCATGATGGACGGCAACATAGAGGCTTTAATATATTATTCATCAGTGAAATCTGATTGATTGATTGATTGATTGGATCGCTACAGGAAAGTTAAGTTTTGCATAAGTACAAAAGTTGGAACTTAAGATTATTTTAGTAATCGATTACTCTCAAATATTCTGATAATTATCTTATTAATTGGATAAAAAATTGGAAAATTCTGCAGATTTTCATCTGACTACCTTAGCCTTTTTATACTTCTGTTAGCTTCAATACTAATTCCTGCATATTTTCACTGCCATGAATTGTGTTACTGTTGATTAATGTGCACTGTCCTAATAAAACTGATAAGATTAATCTAAAAAGGATTTATGCAAATATTTGATCTGCAACTAATAGAGGAAGCAGAAAGTGAAGGGAAATGTTATGTTGATACTGTATTTATAAACAACAAAGTCTGTAAAAGTAATTATAATTTTTACCTCTAGGAATTAATATTGGGAGTCTAAAATTGTGTTATTTGCATAAATTAACCCTCAAGGACATGTCTTAATATATTTCTGGATAATCTGATTGCTGCGTTTCAAAATTAGCATAAAAATATTTAAATTGTGGAGATCTGAATATTAATTTGTTAAATTTGATCACAGAAACATAGCAGACTTTATTACCTCAGATTAATGCAACATTAACATAAAATCTGAGCATAAAAGACAGTGAAGTTGAAATGTTTTGTTTAATGATATAACTGATCATCTGTCTCTTCATGTAGCTTTTTAATCTCTTTAAGATAATAAATAGAACCAGGTCAAACATATTCTAACTTAATTAAAATGCAGCTTAGGCTCATGAAGTTAAGAGGCCGTTTTAATGCCGGACATGAAAATCACTTCTCATTATGTAAATACATAAACCAGCACAAACATGTGGAGAATCCCAGGATTATTAATGCACACAAAGAGAAAGATAATTTATATAATCTCCAAAAACGAGAACAAATATGCAGAACTTTGATTTAAAATATACAAAATTAAACTAATAAGTTATTAGTTTTCATTAAAAATATATATATTCTCACAACATAATGTGGCTGTAGAAACATTTTTAAAGAAATGTTGAAAGTGATTCACAACATGAGAGAAATTTAAATGTGGAAAATATTTATATCAATGAAACCAAAAGATCAGAAACATTATTAGATTTAGCCCCTCATGGTTCTCTTTGGTCCTAATTTATTTCAATGTACATTTATAGCAACTATTAGGTTTCCTTTGACCTCATTTTAAAACTGTAGAAATAAACAGCTTAAAGCAGTTAAGTTTAGCAAGCTAAAATAAAAGTTACATTTATAATTAGTAACTGTAAAATCCATAAGCATCTAAATATTATACTCACAGTAAAATCACATCTACAACGTTAAAAAAAGAACAATTCAAATTATTAATCACCAAATAATCCACTGTACAGTCTCTCACATATTTGGAAATGTGTAAGATTTCAGAAGCACAGATTGCATAATATTTATATTTCAGGAAAATCAGTATGACTTTAGAAATCCAGGAAGGTTAAAAGTTAAATTTAACAACATAAGCAGGAGTGAATTAGTATGAACAAATTGAATGTTTGTCTTTCTTTGTGTACAAAGAACAAAGATTCTTGATAATTTTGTGTCTCTCTTCATAAACCAAAGGACGTTTTGCTGCATAAAAAGTAAATCCAACTGAAGAAGTGTGAATTAAAAAATAAAAAGAAGAAAAGAAAAGCACCAACAGATGTACTTGGAGCATAAAAGCTGTTCTTGGCAGTTTTCCATTGTGAAAGCTAAAAGCCTGCTGCCGCGTCTCCCAGGGAGTTTCACACAACGAGGAAGTCGGTTTAATGTTTGGTTATATTTTCATATTTTATCCAGTTGAATATGGATTTTAAAACAGGTAGCAACACATTTTGAAAACGGATATTTAGTTTTAAGGTGGGTGGATTAAATGTCAACATTTGTGTTCAAACGAACAAGAAAAAAAGCAATGTTACATAAATATAGTGTGACGGTTTTACTGTATCTGTTTGTGTTTTCACAAAAAACATAAAACTAAACAGAACATGAAATATTACAAAAGCTTTTTACGAAACAAATTGTGTTTCAGTTCACATTCCTCATTATGCTTTTTACATCTTGTTGCTTTTATTTTCAGTTTTTCAAGACAGAAACATGAAGCACATTACAAAACAAATCAAAGTTTATTTTCTGTTTCTGATTTATTCAGAAAAGCCTCAGGCTGTAGACGAACTATGGATGCAACATAAATGGGAATAATTTTTCTACTGTTTCTCCAGAAGAGATTTTTTTTTATCCTAATCCATCAAATTTATTTATTTATTTATTTATTTATTTATTTATTTATTTAAGACAATCAAGAGTAAAAATATTTAAAAAAAACAATAAAATAAATTATCAAGCCAACTGACATGCAACTTTACACAATTTGTTTGAAAAGGAACAAATTCCTCTCATAATTTCTTCAGAAAAAGGAGCTGCAGATTACACAGATTACGGTGCAATAGTGTGAAAGTTTTTACACCCTTAAAGACACAGATAAATATTTCAGATCAAACAAATGCTATTATATCAGATAAAGAGGACTTAAGAAAATATAAACAGCAGATTTCTAATTTATTTTATTTCCTTTCTTTTATTAAAGGTAAAAAAACATACCTAAAGCAGTCTTTGGGAAATAGTAATAACCCCCTATAATTTTTGTTATTTTAATTTGCCCAAATGGAACTAAAAACAAAGAATTACCTTTAATCTAAGACCATTTAAATTAAATTGGCAAAGTTTAAAGTGAATAAAAGCAATCTGGAGAAAGCTAGCAGAGGCTTTGAGTGCTCCGATATGTTCCACAGATAGAAATAGAGTAAATAGATGCTGTGATAAAGCTCTCAAATGCTTCAGGAAGGATAGAAACAATCCTCAAGGCCGTAAGCCATGTGTGTGTGTGTGTGTGTGTGTGTGTGTGTGTGTGTGTGTGTGTGTGTGTGTGTGTGTGTGTGAACGAGCGCGTGTGTGTGTTCAGGTAAGTCTCGTGTGCTTGTGTTTGTACTTGTTTTTATTGCCTATTTAGGACTTTTCCTAAAGTCCATTGGTTTTATGGGGACCGAAGTCGATTCTTCAGCTGGAGATCCACATTTCTAGGATTAAAGATGTTTAAAGGAGGAGTATTGTGTACATTTTTGCTTTTTTGTTTTAATATTATTACCTCATCTAAAACATACGATGCCTATGGAGTGTTTGTTTGATTCTCTTGTGCATGTTTTAGAAATTCTTTAATCTCGATGACAACTATTCTGGTGCCTAAACGCTTGCTCTCACAAAGCTCCACCTCTTTCCACAAAGCTCCGCCCCTAAATTGCCACGCAGCTCCTTCAGACTAGTGGCAGCAGCAATTAGCAAACACCTGGTGGAACTGCACATCTGCTGAGCACCAGAATGGTTGAAAACAACATCATGGAGGAGTTTTGTTGAGATGGGCTCCTGAAGGCAGAGTTTCAGAAAGACCAGAAGGTTCTTAAAGAGACAGAGACCCAATTTCAAGGAGTTTAATTACGAAATCAAATGTCTTAAGTCATGTTTGATATGTGTAGCATTGGCATTATGTGTCTGTAAAAACATAATACCAGCCCTTTAAGGTTTAATCCACATTACCACAATTCATGGCACTGTAAATATACAGGAGTTGGCACAACAGCTACATTTCATCCTTTGTCTTAAGACAAGTAAGCAGAAAAATCAAAACAGCTTCACTATACAATTCACAGGACAAAACCCAGTACACATATTCTATTAAAGTAAAAAAAAATAAATACATAAAATCTAACATTTACAAATGAAATAACTAACCAACAGACGGAAAACATGTAAAATCTGAAATAAGATGTAGAAGATGTTACAAATGGGTACATAACTGGTTTGCTGGAGTTGCTTTGCAAAAATTGTGTAACTTTCACTGTCTTTGTTGAGATTATGACAAACCAGCACAAAATATTACATAACAGTGACTTGGAAGGAAAATAATTGTTGTTTTTAGGAGGCTTTTCCATAGCAATCCGAAAGCTGTTAATTAAAAGCTGAACATGTATGCAGCCAGACTTTAAATAATATTCTTTCTTTCCATTTTGATGGTCTTTTATAAAATTTTGGACATGTTTTTAAGGCAGAAACTGAGCTGAAGGATTCAGATTGATGGTTTTAAACTCCAGAGCAGCCTTCTTCCCCTCCTCCTCCACCTGCTGCTGAACCACACCATCCTCATCTTCATCACTAAATCTGCTGCTCTGAATCATCCAGTTACGCAACACCTCAATCTGCTCCACCATCAGAGGGAAAACTCTCTTCTTCTACTCATCCTGAGGCCCCGGCTCCCTGCAGCAGGAAGAACCTCCAGGTATCAGGTTAAGGTCTGGATCTGACCTGAATTCAGTCGCTATGACATCAGTCCTGCAGCTGAGCAGCATGGCGTCCTCCTCCATCCATCATGGTGAAACTCCCACCAGCTGCTGAATGCCGCCGGTCCAGCCGGAGCGGAGGAGGACATTCAACTAAAACTTCTCCCAAACTCTGGTGAAGTCCTGCATTTCCCAGTTTAGAATCGTGCAGAGCTGGTCCATCAGCACCAGGGTCAGAACAACGCAGAGCCTGACGCCGCGTGTTTCCAAGCTGTCACACGCCTGAGAGGCCGGCGCTGAAAGCTGCAATCCCAGGAATGTGGAGCTGAAATTTAAAGGGACGTGCTGCTGTTTTTAGACCAGAGAGGAATAATTCAGGATCAGAGAGCTGCAGGCCGCTCTCAGCACTGGCGTCCCGATGAGCAGATCAATCCCAACAAAGAACCACTGCTGGAGACCAGATCCAGAATCATGATTTTTAGCTGAAATCCAACTTTTTTACCTGCATGGTTTAATTAAACCCAACCTCAACCAGACTTCTGTGATCCCCAAAGCGACACGCATGCGCAAAGAAAGAAAGTAGATGACACCCAGCAGCGCTCTGTTTACAGCCGTAATAATGGCCGCCGCTGTCTATGGCGGCCATTATTATTAGACAGCATCATGTAAAATTGATGTTTTTATCTTTGCATCGTT
Organism: Alfaro cultratus; assembly: GCA_903066825.1. Lineage (NCBI taxonomy): Eukaryota > Metazoa > Chordata > Actinopteri > Cyprinodontiformes > Poeciliidae > Alfaro > Alfaro cultratus. The sequence goes on from CAEFZX010010826.1 coordinate 20,792, forward strand.
ATGTTTTCCCTCATCAAAAACAAACCTGGAGTGTTGCTTTGATTCGATCATGTTTGAGAAATCGTTTAATCTCCATTGGAACCATTCAGCTGCAAAACGGCAATTTAATACCAACTGAAGGACATATAGTTACTTGATTATGCTATAACAAGGCTATGTGGCTGGAAAACACATAGCACTGCCCCTTTAAAAGGTTCTTCAGAACTGACAGAATGGTCACCAGATCCAAACAAGTTCAAGTTTAGTAGTGCAGAACATTTCAGCAACAAGGAAGTACAAAATGCTTTCCATCAAAAAACAGTAACTAATAAACTGTTTTTATTATTAACAATAAGTTTATTGCTTATTGTTTAAGCAATAAACATATTTTGTTAAATGCCATCATCAAAATCATTAAGCAAATATTCATAGAATATGTTGATGAATGTTCCAGTTACTATGAATCAAAAGCAGCTCTAAATTACCCTAGGGTTACTCTAAATTACCCTAAAGGTAATTTAAAAACCCTAAAAGTTTTAGGGTTTTTAGTGTAGATTTGAAGACACTCAGTGTTTTGGCTGTTTTGCAGTTTTCTGGAAGTTTGTCTGGCTTTTTCTGCTGCAACATTATGACACATTTCTCACATCAATGACGTAAAAGTCACTTGGATGAGACTTTTTAACGTCTGTCAAAGCAGCCAGGATGTTGATGCCTGATGAACAGTGATGGTTTGGATCTGCAGTGTGTATTTCTACACCTGATGTGAAGTCACATCCTAAAGTTAAAACTTTCTTTATCGGCAGGAAACTCGACTAGATTGCATCAGGAGCTCCGCAGCATTTTCGATTTGTATTTGAGACGAAGCCAGATGGCTGGAGTTTAGACATGGATAGTTTTATCAGACAGGTCAATAGTTTTGAACAGAACCGGATCAGAATGAATCGTTTGGAGTGTCAGCTCTTGCTTTTAAAAGGCTAACATGACAGAAAGTCACGGTTTGTCAATGCTAACTTCACCAGCACTGAAGGGTGTGTGAATCTGACATCCTGTGTGCTGATGACAGTCTGCTACCTGATGAGTCCTCTCATCGTTTTCTGACTGAACTTTCTCAGCTGACGAGTTTCTTCGTTCTGCTTCCCAGAGCGTCTGAAGTTCATCTCTCATTTCCTGCTGGAGGAAAACCAATCTGTTCTTCATGACAGCGCTGATGGTTGCAGACTTCGCCTTTCTGTTAACGAATGGATCAATGACCCCTACAGGACAAACACCATGTTCTCACACACAGTCTCTGAAAAAAGAAAGAACACCATGCTGCAACGCTTGGGGTCTTAAATTAAAGAAATCCAACTGCAGTCATTATTTAATCTGCATTAGTCAAACTCCAGTTCGTCTGCCTATAATGTTCAGTCTGGTTTGTTTGGTGTGAATGCTAACCGACCTCTGACCTCTAGTCCTCCAAACCTCGGTCTGGGTTGGGTTGAAGTGAACTCTGGTTTGGATTGAATGCATATGTGAACACCAAGCGGACCGGAGATTGCTCCAAAAGCAGGAAGTGGACAACAGCACAGGGCATTGTGGGTAAATACAACCAAAGCTAACATGCTAGCCTAGCGCTAGTTGTAGAAATGGCTCATGGCTTTTAGCCAAAAACTAAAGAGAAATCCTCCAACTGCTAAAATCTGACGCCTCCACTTCAGTTTCCAAAATGGTGAAGAAGGAAGTTGTGCTGAGCGTCTTCAGAGGTTTTAGTGTCGTTTCCTTCAGTGGTTCTTGGTGCAGCGCCCCCACACGCCAGGAGGGGAACAGGTTGCTCAAAGGGTTTGTTTGGTTTGACTCAGAGCAGCGAGAAAGAGAACCACAGCAGCTGAGATGGAACAGATGATGAAGTTTTGGACCCAATAGAACCGGGTCGACCAGACCATTAGGAGGAAAAACTCCATTAAATCCAGTTTAAACTCATTGTTTAAAAAAATGACAGTGTTTAATCTCCAGGAGTTTTGTACTCTTGAGCTTTAAGATAAACTATTTTATAGATTTGGAAATACTGATATTTTCTATGAAAATAACATGAATGTGTTTTCATATTTTGCTGCACATGTTACTGATGATGTTTCATTCATCAGTGATGTGGTAGAAATGCAGAAATTCATCCCAGATTCTGCACTTTGAGTCAGCATCACTTCCTGGCCGGCAGGAGGAATAGGAACTGACTGATGGTTCCTGTGGGACTCTGAAACCCGGATCAGAGCCAAGACAGGACAGGGCCACCTTCACAATCCAACACACACGCATAAGCACACACACACACACACTGAGCAGTGAAACTGCTGCAGGACTCAGCTCAGTTCACTAAGATCAGGGTGTCCAAACTTCTTGTCACATGGGCCAAAATTGTCCTAGTGCATTTTGATTTTATGTTTCTTCAAAAACTAAATTTACAAAGCAAATGTTGGGATTTTAACTAAACATTGAATATTTTAGACAAAGGATTCTTTAAATTATTGTAGATCCAAAACTAAAAGATGGTTTTGCACGTTTGCTTTTAAAAAGGAAAAATTGTAAATTGTTTAGGGATTTACTGAAAAAAAGCACTATATGATTAAAATAGCGTACAATTAACTCTGCATGGAAGCCATAAAATTAGGACTTTCTCCAGCTAATATTATGACTTTGTCGTTTTATATGCCAGGATTTCATTTAAAAGTCATATTTTTCCAAAGCTTTCACTCTGAAACTTTAGATGTGAGTTAATGTTGAACCAGCAGGTCCAACTGAACTCTGGGTTCAGACATGAACATAATGAGGGTCAGCAGGGGCCCGGCTACCTCAGGGGCCCTGAAGGGACCAATGCAGAAACTGAAAACTGCAGTTTTTGTCTTTCCGTCTGCGTGAGACGTTTTCTAACATGGCGACCTCGGGGGTCATGGGAAGAAGCCAGTGCTGCTCAGCGCCTAGTCCCCCTAAAACTCTAATAATTGCTTGTATTTGTGTTTTGGATTAAAAGGATAATTGACATGTTTGAGGGCCTGAAAGCAGCAGCGGAGGAGGAGGAGGAGCAGGTCTGTGGAGTAACGGAGTGTTTTTGCTGCTGAGCGCGCTGGCCACAGAGGTAAAGTTTCCCTGCAGTTGAATAATGAGCAGCATCACAACCTTTTAAAAGCACCATCTGCTGACGGAGCGTTGGCTCACTCTCAAACGAGCCCTGCAGATATTATTGAACTAATCATAGTGCCAAACACACGCACACACACGCACACTGCAACATCTCTGGATGATGTGTGTGTTCATCAGAGCTCCTGAGCGCCACCAGCTTCTCCATCCGTCAGCGACGATGGAGATAAACAACAACATGAGGCGATGACATGTCCAGCCATCACAAATGTAAAAGATAAACCTGAAAAGATCTGGTTTATTTATGGAGCCTTGTTCCTCACACGGCAAATAAAACAGTTTTACAGACCATAGAAAGCTCTGAGGAAATAAAATTAACAGCTTTGTCATGAGGTTTAAAGAAAGAAGAGGTAAAATTAATTTTTACCAAATAAAAAGCGTAAAAAGTGCTAAACCACTGCAGTACCAATAAAGTTTGAGTGTTGAACAGTTTTTAGAACATCTCGTGTTTTCATACAAACCTCTCTAGTTCTGGTTCTGGATAAAGGGTAAAGATGTTTCTGATGACAGAAACTCTGAGATCAGTAAAGTATGGCACCGTTTCAGCTCCATAACTAAGACTATTACTGCCACATTGGTGGGTACATCCTTGCTCCAGGAGCCTATATCTGTTTTTAAGCTAGGTATTGATCTGATCAATGATGCACTGGCACAAGTGCTGCAAAGGAGAGTACTAGCTAGCGTTAGCTTTGGATAAGTTGGCGATTAGCATTGAAGAAGCTAACGCTAGCATGGTTAAGCTGGTCACCCGTGACTTTTTCATTCTCCTTTAGAGGAAACTTTATTATGAAAAATGATTGGCGTACTGTAAGCGTAAAGCATTTGATGCATTGACATGTTCTTTTGTCAGTTTACTGCAGCCAACAGGCGTAAACATACTGGATGATATTGAGATGAAGTCGGCTTTTAATTTAGGCTCCTGATGTCTTAAAGTGGGTCAGAACTCCATCAGCAACATTTCTAAAGTTTCTAAAGCGACATCAAACCCATTAGGAATATCAAACCAAACCTGCCTGATTGGGTTTGAAGAACAATAAAAAAACAACATTTTAATAATAAACCAAATGAACCTAAAAGCATTTTCCAGTTTTTTGAGTCCTGTTTCAACAAGAAGCCATTATTTCTGACAGTATCTGAAACGTGACAGTTGGATGATTTGGTTATGGACTTTATGTTTGTTTAAGTTTCAGTCTGAATCCATGGCTACACCAAAACCAGACAACCAATGAATGAACCAACCAACAAACCAGGAGACTGAACTGTTGGTATGGACTTTGCATGTTTTGTCTCTTGCTCTCAAACACAGTAAACATGTTCGTTTAGTAGCTAAATGTATCAAATACATATAAATCTAAAGTTCTCAGCTTGTGGCACACTGGTGACATAATCCAACCAGTAGCGAATCCCAACTGGAACACTGGAACCAACACTGGCTGGTTTGGCTTTCCCAGAAAGGCAGCATCACTCAGTGTAAACAATTAAAAGACAGAAAGGAGCAGATTTAATCCTCCTGGGTTTAAAATCTGTCTGTAAAGATGTTATACTGGAGGTGGATTCAGACTTTGATCAAACTGGATGTTTAAACTCTAGAACGAACACCTCTCTGTCGACTGTTTATGTTTAGATTCAACCTGCAGCGGCGCTGACCTGCACATTCAACTCACTTTGTCTGTCAAATCATACGCTCTCCCTTACAGCGGCTTCAAGAGATAAAACCCCACCAGAGAATCGATAAGTGACTGAAACAGAGATCATTAAAGAGCTCCGGAGGGGGAAAAGGACCTTGATGACGCGTTTGGTCTTTTTTAGACTCTGGTTCCTCTGACCATTTTCCTCCTCATCCTCCCCATCAGCCTGTCAGCTGCAGATTTAAGGAGCCTGTGTGGAATTTAAAGCTGTGCTGACGTTGCCTCACCTCCGTCTGACTCACACTCCTCCTCCTCCGCTCAGACCGTTAGAAAGCTCTCTGTGCCTCCTGACTGATGAACGGCCTCCATGTGGAGGTCACACAGCGTTTTAATGTCAGGCTGATGAAGACGGTGGAAACCTACGGCAGCCTATTAGGGCCATCACAGAGACAAAAATAAGGGAGGACTAAATTTGTGCCAAAAGAACAGAATTTTTCTAGAACAAACAAGATCTATAATCTGCAAAATTAGAACATTTGTGAAACTAATTAGCTTTAAACTTTGAGCTTTTGAAACTCAGGAAATGTAAAAATTTTGAGAATAATATCAAAATTTCAGAGCTTAGTTTTTTTTTTCTTCAAAGCTCAGAAATGTCCACGTTTTTTTCCACTATTAATTAAAAAATATCTTTTTTTGTGTTTTTTTTCTAATGTACTTTTTTTGCTTTTTGAAACTCAGAAATTTTCAATTTCTAGGCAATTTATTAGATTATTCTCAAAATTTCAGGGGTTTTTTTGTGCAAATTTTTGACTTTTCAAACGGCAAATTTTTTTTAATTTTTTCTAGAAAATATTCCCAGGATTTCTGAGCTTTTTGGCAGAAATTTACTCCTTTTTCATCACAGCACTATGGCCCCAAAGCGCCGTTGTAGAAGCCTTTGTGATGTTATTCATCAGATGTCAAACTGAAGGTATTCCTGGTGATAACACCAACTGAACCTGAGCCTCGCGCCTGTGGAGCTGCGCTGTGATTGGCTGCCGCTGTCAGGGCGGTTTCTGCTGCCATGTTGTTGATGGGATTCTGCGCATTGCTAACTGGAAATAGCCGCTAGGCTACTTTTACCAGTTGGAACTGGGCGACCTTGACTGGCCTGAGTGATGCAGCCTTGGCCTTGCATCACTCTCAGAGGGCGGGGTGGGATTCTGCCCGGTACGGCCTGGATCCGGACCCGGTGTCGTGTTTCTGAGTGAAACCTGACAAACAGAAGGCTCTCCGCCTCCTCGGAGGGTTGGTACCCGGTGGTTCTGATTGTTCCAGAGGGAAGCAGCCCAGACGCATTTAATCCGCTCATTAAATCATTTCTGTGTTTGAGGACATTCAGCGTCAGCTTCAGCGCTTCCAGGAAATTTATTAGCTTTGTTAATGGAGCCTCCAGGAATGAAATGAGTGCTGTGGTGTTGGTGGACGGACCCCCAGGGGGCTGAGGTGACCTCCACCGTGTGTCAATGTTTCAAAAACCAGCACCTAAATGAGAGGAACTGCAGCAAATCCAGGTTAATTCAATCATAGTTATATCTGCAGCTTCTTAAAGGTGAATATGACGAAAATAAGGATTAACACAAAGTTTCTTCCCATCAGGACCAACATTTGGTCACATGACCACACGTGGATCTTCAGTTTCCATCATGTTTGTTTTGAACATCTGATGATGTATTAGAATTATGGCCAACACATTACAGAGGTTAGATTATGTAGTTGGATAAATTTTAATGAGACAAAAAATTTTACACAAAAGATTGCTTTTATTTATGTACTTTTTGTAAGGTCCCGAGGTGGAACGTTTGTGCTCAATCGTTTCTGGTACGCCTGTAAATCTGGCAGATAAGCAGCAACAAGAAGAATTTATCTGGAAAAATTAATTCAGTGGAAGCTAAGAGTGCTAAACGTTTTGAAGGCTAGCAAAAACTCTGAAGCGCTAGACAAAAAATTAGCTCCACTGTTGACCTGTTATTAGCATTAGCGTTCATGCTAATAACAGGTTGAATGAATCTGCTGATGCGAGACAGAGCTGCTTTGGTGTTTCTTTTCCCTCCATGAATCCCAAACATGTGGGCTGGTTGAGGTTCAACTTGCTACCTGGTGTTTTACACATTTGGCCAAATATTGGAGATTGTTTTATTAACTTTGACTCTCTGCATCGTTTCCATTATAAATGTGTGCAAAACTTTGTCAATATTTTGCTAAAAAGAAACCCACAATTTTGCTGAGCTTCCATTAAATAGGAAATGCAATTAAATCCACATGTAAATAAGATTTTTCACACAATAAGTCATTTAAAAACATGCAGTAACAGCAGTATCATCCTGGCGTTTCCTCCAGTCGTAACATCTGGCTGTTTATCATGTGACTTGTGTGATGCAGTGATGCGAATAAAGTATTTCCATTGCAGTTTTGCAAAATCAAAAACTGCAATGAAAAAAGCCCACCTCAACCAAGCACCAAAGCTTTTTATGGAACAACAACATTTTTGCAGTGTTCCCATTAAGTGAATTTATTTTCTAAATGTCAAGTTGCATAATTATATGAACATTAGAAACAATATCTATAATATATCCCAACTTGTTCACCCAGTTAGTATGGTTCAAATTAATCCATAAATGTCCCAAATTAACACATCATGTCTATGGTGAATGGATGCAAACCTGAATATTTAAGTTCATATCTTACATATTAAATCTAGTTTCTTAGGTGTTTTTGTGACATAATTTCATGAAGTTTTAGCGATATTGTTTTAAAACTTTCACGGCTGAATAATAAATTGCCTCAAGTCTGAATATGTTATTCAGAAGATTATCTGTTTGGCTACAAGTGGGAGACATTAATTAGAAAAGGAAATAACTGTCCTGCATGCTGATAATTAAAACAACTGTTCACTATTACCTGACTGCATTTAATTAACACAACCTTGCCTGAAGCTGTTTGAGCAAAATGCAATAAAATGTGCATGAATTTTAAAGCTTGTTGGTAAAGCCAACTTTACAGCAGTAACCAGAATCACTCAGTGAATGGCTGTAACTCTTCTAGTGAAGGGGTGAAAGGTCAGATACAATCAAATTCATCCAATTGTTTGGAGCCAATTATGTTGAATCAAGCTGGTCTTTTAGAAACTTTTACTTCATCCTCTATGATGGGGGTGTGATGGTTAATTCATCCATTCATTCAGCAGACAGGAAAGGAAATCACATTTTCTGCTGTGGCTCAGGTCAAACAACCTGAACTGGACTCAACTGGTTTCCATAAATGGACCAATTTTGAATTGAGATTAGTTTTGAATTTTAGGGATTTGTAGAAAATAAATCAATTCAGATAAACAAATAAACATTAAACACAACTAATGGCATCTCTTGATGACAGCCGAATTTTGAACCGCATCATGACATGTGGTTGAAAACACTATAAAAGCTTTTAATCACTTAAACATTCTAAATTAACAGAAGAAACCCTGATAAGTGCTATGCAGAAGTCACTTTTCATTTTGAAAGTTTTTGTTCTGTAATTTGGGTGTCTACCAGGGTTATAGTAGAAAACCTGAACTATTCTAACCCTGAGCTGTGCTAACACAAAAAACCCCCAAACATCTGTTTTCTGATAATAAGTTCATGTTTTTTTAGTCTGGAAAACCTCTGATTATTACATCACAATCTGCAGGCACTGCCTTGTTTCCTAGCAACTCCAGCCAATCCCCGCCCCGTTACCTAGCAACTAGCTATTCTACGGCTGAATCCATGATGGCCGTTCTGCTTCCTGGTCTGCCTTAGATTCTTTTTGAAGCCATTTTCATCTGTATGAAGTACAAACACTGAGTTGGGGGCGTGGCCAGCAGCAGCTTATTTGCATAAAAGTGACAGAGATGTAAAGCAGCTGATTCTGAAAGGAGCTGAAAACAGGCAGAACTGATGAGTGAAACCGGATTATCTGAGAAGGATTTTGTGCAAACAATATAACTTGCCCATAGAGATATAGTAACTTGCATAAAATAGAGCATAATAGGTCCCCTTTAATACCAAAAATATTCATATTTTCTGTGGTATGGCCAAATATTTTTATGTAGGTCATGGGAAACCTCTGACCACTCGTAAATTAGGCCACTATGCTGGATCACAGAGAGATGGAGTTCTGGAGTACAAGAGAAACTTTGACTTTTCCTGTTGAAACCAACACAATTAGAATAAAAAAGGAGCTAAATCTTTAAGCACCAAAACCCAAACAATCATCCAAACCTGCAGAAACTTGTAAATTATTAAATAAACTTAAACCAAACTGAACTGGACCTGAGAATCCGGCTGTGGTTATGAAGCTTTGAGCATCTAAAGGAAATTGTTTGCAGTTTGAGGCTTTTCTCTGCATCAGGTTTTATTTGCTGGCTCACCTCAGACACATCAAGTGATATTAAATGAGTGGTAGACCTTCCTCTGCTCTCCATTATGAGAGTTAATTACAGTCACTGAATTATTCACTTGGAGGCTGAAGCCTGGTGTCTGCAAAGACACAGACTCTGGCACATTTAATATGCCGATTTTTAACGTAGGAGGATGAGATGCAGAGCAGCAAACAGAAGGCGTTCCTGAGTTATGAAAGAGAAGAATAAAGCTATTTTAATAAACTACAACCAGTTTGATATTTGATTGCATTGATTTATGTTGGTTATAGTCTAAAATCTGGTTCTCTTTTCTGCTTCTGCCACAATCCATTCCTTATTTCTTATAGATTTAGTGTAAAACCCAAATCCCTGTAAAGAAGGAAGAAATTATTTTTACTAAAGATGTGAAACATTAGAAACATTTTGTTCCTGAAACTGGCATAAACTGGCACTCAGCAGGAAGAATCAATCACACGTTTTCTTGCTTTACTGAGGATTCACAAAATGTTGCGTTCTCTGCACATGGAGCATGTTTTAGCCAGGATTTTTTTAATTTAAGTTTTGTTGAACTAACAATTGCAATGAATTTCCACAAATAAATTACACTAAAAGTAATAGTTTCACTTTATAAGATCTATTTTTATGCCATTTTTAATTAAATATTTTCCACAAAATGTCAGCATCTCATAGAAGAAAATGCATCCATCTTCTTTTGGAAAAAGTTTGATATTTTTCTTTCTTTAAAAGCCTAAAAATAGCAATAAAATAGGGGACAAATCACAATTTTCTTAAATAGACATTTATCAACTTAAAAAAAAAGTTCTGTTAAATTTATAGCTCTAAATTACTTATATTCAGCTGGATTATGTGCAGAAATGGATTGCTGTTTTAGTACAACATCCCAATCATTGATAAATCCATCAGTACCTGCAGTACCACCATGACCGTCCACACTTTTCAGATTGAAAAGCAATCGTCACAGCTGTTTACCCTTTAGGTCTGTCACATAAAATCCCAGTAAAACAGTTTATGGCTGCAGGTTTAAATTGAAGCTGCATCTTCACATCAGATGAGTCCCGCTCTGCCTCTGGGAGGGAGTGATGCAGCTGAGTGTGTTTCAGTGTCTCTGCCTTTTCCCCCCTCAGCTCTCCCAACTTTCCCACATTAAACACTTGGACCATAAAAGGAGACGCAGATCTTCTCCCTGCGCCTGAATCAGCAGCTCAAGCCGAGGAGGAGCTCCGCTGGGCCGGCAGGAGCCCGCCAGCCGCTCCGGAGACCCCCAAGCCCTCCGAAGGAGTCCGAATGGACCCGAGCGGACCCGAGCCTCCACCTGCTGCTGCACAGCGCGCGCCTCCCGCTCAAACCGAGCGAGCTCCGCACGAGCGCCCAGCTCAGCCCGGGATTTAACCAGAACCAGAAGCGGCTCATTTTTCTCTTTTTACAAGTTTTCATCCAAAAACTCGTTATAAACTAACGGAACCGGAGCGGTTTGGACTCTAGAACACATTTAAAGAGTCCCCCCTCCCTGACTGGATCAAAGTAAGTCCCGCTGTTATCCGCAGTGAACGTTCATTTCCATTTAAACATCTGACCGCTTCCCAGCATGAGTCTGCGGACTAACGGCTCCCTGCCGGACCTGTTCCACCAGAACTCCTCCTCCAACCGGACCGGGCCGCCGGACCCCGCCGCGCCGTTGGACCTGAGCCGGGCGGTGCCGGTGGGCATGGTGCTGGCGTCGTTCATCATGTTCGCCATCGTGGGGAACATCCTGGTCATCCTGTCGGTGGTCTGTAACCGGCACCTGCGGACCCCCACCAACTACTTCATCATCAACCTGGCCATGGCGGACCTGCTGCTGGGCACCACCGTGCTGCCGGTGTCCGCCACCCTGGAGGTCAGTGAACGCATCACTGATGATCGGTCTCTGTTAATTATGGATTATATACCTGTTTACTTTCAGCTCTGAACAGCTCCAGCGAAACCCAGAAAGTAGGAAAAGTTATTTTTATATTGAAAAAATTGTTAAAATTACAGTAAAAGTAATGAAAAATAGCAATATCTAGTTCTCAACTGTTTGGTTTCCTTTTAATGTTGCTGAGTAACAAGATTGGAAAAGATAACATCAATAATAATAGTATTAATAATAATAAAGACACAAAAAATGTCAGCATTTATTGTACCATATTGCTAATATTAGTGAGATAAATGCAAATGTAACAAGTGTAATAATTATGGCTGCACAGCAACCTGGAAATCTAAAATAGCAATCCATTTTAATATGGAATAATCCTTTAATCAAATTCAAATCAACTCAGTATATTATATTGCAATAAACATGTAAGCATAGTATATTTTATTTAGATTTTCACACATAATAAATAGCATTTCTTAGCTGTATGATATAGAAAATCTGAAATCACAGTGGCAACCAGATGATTCTATGTGTGTATATTTTCTTTATACATGCATGTTTCTTCTTTTTAAATGGCTCCACTATAAAAATAAAGCAAATATATAATATATATAATATATATAGCAAATATATATAGCAAATATATAATAAAGCAATAGGACAAAAACAGATAATTTAAAATCCTTCATTTATCCCAAAAGGAAACTAAATTTGATCAAAACTGGTTTCACCAAGTCTCTGCTGATGGTGATGCTCTGAGCTGGAAGGATTTCCTGTAGCAGTCAGTCTAGCTACGGGTCTGAACAGGCCTCTGACTGAAGACTGTTGCTGTCTAACAGGCTAATGACTGTAGCGACATGCTAACACTAGCATGTCCTTTATGACATCATCAGCTGCTGCTCGGCCTCCTTTACTTCAGCCGTTCCTCTCTGGTTGGAGATGCTGGAGTCTGGGAGACGAGATGATTGGCCCTGGAAGACTCTTCAGGGTCAAAGTTCAGGGATTGTTTTAGCTGTAGAGATGCTAATCAGCTGCTCCCCATCGTAAAACAAAGCGTTGCCATGGTTACGCTTCACCACTGTCTGAAAGTTGATAGGAAATGTCAGCTGAAATGTCAGCCTGCCATATATTATATCCAAGCAATGCTTCGCTGTTATGATGACGCACATTTTGATACTACAATAATAATTATAATTTTATGTATTTTGCAGCTTTTAGAACAATAACATAAACATGTGACGTTTGTAGAAATACTAACATACGGTTGGTGTTACTTATAATGCTATAATAGGGGGAACTGTTACCGTAAAGGCAGTAATAACATTAATAACAATAATAATAATGATAATCAGTTGCACCCAGGAAAATAAAAGAGGTGAAAACAGAAAACATTTGAGTTGAAGCGATTTAATCAGTTTGTGTAAAAATGTGAAATACCTGCTGTTTGTGTTTCCTCAGATGACTTTTAGCTTCAGCAGCAGATCAGATTATTCCATTAGCTGACGGCAGACAGAATGGCTCTGTTTGGTAACAGTTGTTGACTCGTTTTAAAGATTCAGCGTAATGAAGACCAGCTGCAGGAAACGCACGACCTGCACATCCACACACACCTTTCTATTCTATTTCAGGCCAGACGATTCATTTGAATCCAGCCCAGAAACAAACTCAGTAAATGTTTCTGTTCCAGCCAACATGGCCGCCTGTCCATCCTGAAGAGGAAACATTAGCAGCGATTCCTCACCTTTGACCCCCTCTGTAACTGCAGATTAGTAAAAACAGGATCTTGCATTATTCTGATTTTATGATTATATTAGTTAAAAATTGTCTCAAAATGACAATATTATCATTTATTATGATAATTTCTGGGATATTTTATCTCCCAGTACCATTTGCTGTCATGACTGGCCAAAAGCTCAAATTTGTTCAGTTTAAGAACCAAGGATTGATTTGTTTCGGTGGTGGCGGCATCATGCTGTGGGGGACAGTAAAGATGGTCAGAACATTCAAGGAGCTAAATCCAGAACTAATAGGCAAATAATTTTACATCATTTAACATACAGTAATAAATATGTTGCAAAAAGCAATAAATCAATAAATAACAAGATAAATGAAAATGAGCTCAATAATTTCCATTTGCATGATTTATTGTGTCTCTTTCTACCAAAAACCGGATAATAAAAGTTTTCACTCTAGTGTTTTGGTCTCAACTAGATTTCTCTTTTTTTTTTTTTTTTTTTTTGAAGGATAATTTTGTTTACAGAGACTTAATAATTAATTTATTGTTTCTGTTGTTTTGTTCATTTGTTTTGGATATTTAAATGCCTTCCAGATCTCTCAGTGCTAAATGTTTATTACATTTTTTTAGTTATTGATCTTTGATCTCACCTATTATATAACTTGAAAATGGTCTCAAAACAACAATATTACCGTTTATCATGATAGTTTGGGACGATTTATCGTCCAGATTAATATTTTATGGTGACAGGCCTGTACAGTAGAAACTTTATTATATTATTTTTACACACATAATGAGCATTTCATACGAGACATTTTATAAACAAAGATAATAAAATTAAACTCTAAAACACACACAGCCATATCTAACACACACACACACACACATTACCATGTAGGCTGAACTAAAGGTTTTTTCTGTTCAGGTTTAACAAATTCTTCTGAACTTGGTTCCAGTTCAGAAGCTGACTGGTTCTCCTCACAGAACCTGTGGGACTGGCTTAAAACCAGCAGAACATCCCGGAAGCGTTTTGTGTGTGTGTGAATCTGAACGGTGCGGTGGGCCAGTTTGTCTGACGTTCCTCCTGGTTCCTGCAGGTTCTGGGCTACTGGGTGTTTGGTCGGATCTTCTGTGACATCTGGGCGGCTGTTGACGTGCTGTGCTGCACGGCCTCCATCATGTCACTCTGCGTCATCTCCATCGACCGCTACGTGGGCGTGCGCTACCCGCTGCAGTACCCCATGGTGGTCACCAGGAGGCGCGCGCTGCTGGCCATGCTGGGAGTCTGGATCCTGGCGCTGGTCATCTCCATCGGGCCGCTGCTGGGCTGGAAGCAGCCGCCATCACAGGTAACACCGGGCCCGTTTGGACCAGATCAGAACCGTCTGACTGGAACAGAATAAGGACATCAGATATTTATTAAACGCTTTTACGCTCCAGGTCCAGTTTCAGAAACCAGAGGAAACTATTTACTGAATTCATCTCAGTTTATTTCCATCATGTGAGGCCATCATGGATGTAAACAGATCTGCATGTATATGATATTAATGCTGCAGCCAGTTTAAATTATTATCACATTCTGCACACAACTTACTTTTTTAAATTGAGATTAGTTTTTGTTTGATTAAATAATATTGAGACAAATGTACCCCATGTTTGTAGCTAAAAAATCCTCAGAACAAGAAGAAGCTCAGACCTGAACTTCAATACTGTGATTATTTAATAACTGGATTCAAAAGGTGATTAATAGATTTATTCACAGAAAGTGAAGCAGGTGGAGCTAATAGTGGAACAGATTTTCAGATAAAGAATGTTTTTTAATGTTTATATTTGCTGTGAGTGTGTTGCTGTTTCATTCATCTGATGGACGGTCAGTTCTGACCTCTGAGGCTCTGAGCGTCGAGGCGTTCAGGGAAACTTTGTTTCCACAGAGAGACGAGCTGAAATAATCCAACACGCACGTCACTCTGGGTGGTCACACAGTCACATTGGCTCATCATGTTTTCATCTCATTTTAGAAAACAGCGTCTGAAAAACAAAGAGTTCATTCATTCTCTGGAAACTGAGTTAAGTATTAGACTGGACTGAGATTTTCTCCTCAGATGAAGACTCAAATCATTTAGCTGCTTTTTCCTCCTCAGTCAGGCTCAGCTGTTTTTATTTCTGCCTCTTTCAGACATAAATCAGAATAAAAACTGAATTATGACCAGAGGCCAGACTCTGATAGCTGTTTAATCATCTCAATTCATCACCACAGAACCCTAAACACCTTTAGATGTGTTCAGGGTTCCAACTCAAGGTAGTGATTTTCATTTCTGCATTGAGAAAAACAGATGAGCTCATAAATATTCATACACTTGGAGCCTCAAAAGCTGATAAAATGATAAACACAGGATCTCATTTTAGGAAAAAAAAATCACGTTTTATTAATGTATTTTATAAAAATGTCTCGTTTAAAATGATTAATGGGAAAGTCTTTATTTTTAAATTCTGAGCAGTTTTTCCCTTGTTTCTCTATTTGTCATGGTTACTCTGTGGTGAGTGAAGGCAGGAGGCTCTCTACCATCACCCTAATTTCTCCTCAGATTGATTCAGGCTGCGATGCTCTGAAACATGAACCACCAGCCAGAAGAATCAGGTCAAATCAGTACGAACAAGAATAAGTTTATATAAACATCCTACAATAATATCAACCTGGAAACACAAACAATAAATGATGAAACAATATGATCAAAAACAAGTTAAAGAACAAGATTATCTATCATTTAACAGAAACAGAAAAAATTAATAAAAATATAAACGGGTGAAAACTTCACTGTGAGGTTAGTATCTGTTTTTGCTATTTTCATTATTTTCCTCCTATTCTACACATTAATCTTTTAAATGGGATTAATACATTATATTAAACTTAAAGGTTGTTAAATGATTAAAAACTAACATTTAAATAAGGTAATAAACTGTAGGAAATAATATTTCTAAGGTTAAATGCTGTTTTAACCTGATGAGTTGAAACAGAAATCAGGAACTAACTCTCCTGGTTGTTCAGTGTATTACTTTATAATACTTTAGGATTAAATATTATCTCTCTGTATTAATTATTAATACTGATAGTGTTGTTCTGTCAGTATTACTTATTATCTGTATTTCTATCTGTGTTGGTGAGTTTTGAGTTGTTTCAGTTCCAGACGGTTCAGGTTCTTTTAGCAGCAGATGAACTAGTTCCCAGAATCTGTTTGTGGATCATCAGCAGATGGTTCTCCGTCTGCTCATACGTCTCTGAATTCATCTGTGGGTCAGAAACAGAAGCTTCAGTCCTCCACCCACCTGCATCTTCAGAAAATCTGTTTTTTTTTTATCTCAAAAACCTGGAGATCAGTAAAAACTGATCAAATTATTTTACTGATATTTTCCGTTTGGTAACGTTGTTTCTTCTCATATTTTGTGTTTATTGTAACTGAAGGAGTTTCTGAATCCGGGTAATTAGTTGATGATCTCGTTGATATTTCTGTGATTGATGAAGTAAAGCAGGTGACTTATCTCCTCTCATCCTGACCTGAAGCTCAGATTATTTTGGACCTTTAAGGATTTTCTAGATCTGGTCTTCATCCTCAGTCAGTTGATGAGACAGTTTAACAGGAACGCTGTTCACTGGTTTGTATTACTGGATTTAAATAATCCAAACAGGGTCAAAATTATACATTCGGGCTGCATGTAATGGTTATTTTTGTAATCAATTATTTTGACAATTTACTGTAAAAAAAAAAAACCCCAACTTCTCATTGTTCACATTTTTTTATTTAACAACTTATTTTATTTTAGATATTAAAAATGCATTAAAATACACAAATAAATAAGTCTTTATAAAAAAAATTAAGAAGTGTAATAATTATAAAAAACATTTTATTGTGTAGAAGTCAATAACAGCATTCCTTTAGAGCAAAGGATGCCTCTGCAGTTAAAAACGTTTTCAAATATCAAAACTTTCTGCTGGATTGAACATCAATACGCGTATTGATCTGGGGATTAATTATGGATGAAGTGATTAATAACTGGACACAATAGGTGTCATAATGTTTTTTCCCTCATTAAAATCAAACTTGCCATGTTGCTTTGATTCTTTCATGCTTGAAAAATCCGTCAATCTCTATGGCAACCATTCAGCTGTTCAAAACGCCTGAGTGGGCTTAGCCCCGCCTTTGAGACGCAGCTCCTCCTCCACTCAGTTCCTTCAGACTTGCCAGCAGTAATTAGCAAAGAGCTGGTGGAACTGCTGCTCATTACAGGAGTTACTTCTCTGAGCAACGCTGGTGAAAACACTATTAAAGGGTTAATAGGGGAGCCATATTGGGACGACTTCCTGAAGCGGAACTTCAGGTACAGACAAAGAGACAATTTCAAGGAATTAAATCAGGAAGTTAAATTTGTTTTAAGTCATATTTGATACACAGTATTTAGCATTTTTAAATCAACTGAAGTTAGCATAATTATGTAATTGTGCTATAACACAGCACTATGTGCCGGGAAAACACGATACTTTAACTTTTGCTCTGACTATATTCTTTCAGCTAATGGTCTTTTCTGAGTCTGTATAATCCAGATAACGGTTAATTCATTAGTAAATTAGTTGATTATTTCAGTAATCCATTAATTATGATTAATCATTTCAGTCAGGATATATATTTATATTCTCTTTAAGACACTTTTATCTTCTGATGTTTATTTAGATGACTCAGAGACTCAGAGTGTGAAAACCAGCCGCAGGTGTTCTCCAGGGTGTTGAGAGGTGAAAGGTCAGGCTAAAGTTCTGCTGTGTGTGTGTGTATGTGCAGGACGACACGGTGTGTGTGATCACAGAAGAGCCTTTCTACGCCCTGTTCTCATCGCTGGGGTCCTTCTACATCCCGCTGGCCGTCATCCTGGCCATGTACTGCCGCGTCTACGTGGTGGCCAAGCGCACCACCAGGAACCTGGAGGCCGGCATGATGAGGGACCGCGCCGAGGACTCCAACGAGCTCACCCTCAGGATCCACTGCCGGAACCAGCAGATCCACGACCTCTGCCCTCCCGCCAAGGCCGCAGGGGGCGGAGCCTCGGCTGGCCGCGGCGCCCTCACCGTCAAGCTGCTCAAGTTCTCACGAGAGAAGAAAGCTGCCAAGACGCTGGGCGTGGTGGTGGGCATGTTCATCCTCTGCTGGCTGCCCTTCTTCCTGGTTCTGCCCATCAGTAAGTCCATACAACAATGCTGATTTGTTCATCTAAACCAGACAGTTCATATCCGGTATGTGCGGGGTCTGCAGAGGTGTTAGCTGATGTCAGCCTGAAGCAGTCTTTTTTAATCTTTAAAGATTAAAAAAGACTGAAGTTTCTTCAACAAATCATCCATCAAAGATCTTCTATTTCTCTATTAGCTGACAAAAAAATGCTTCAAAGGGACTGAAAATGTTCATTCCAGCTTTTCATAACCTTTAGACGTAAAAGTCAAAGTAGTGTAAACATTAGAGATTCTTATTGGAGGTGGGAAGCTATTTTATCCCTTCAGCACATCTGTTTCTGGGTCAGAACCCGTCACAGCACAACTGAGCCGCTTCATTAGAGGAGAAAAAAGAAGTCCAGCTGCAAATCAGTCCGACACGCCGCCTCCCATCAATCTTGAGAAAACATCTTTTCCTCTGGTTCTGCACTGATGGCTGTTAGTGGTTAGCTGTGGGCCCATGATTCTCTCAGCAGGCCTCGCCATGTTTCCAGGATGAAACCAGATTCATTTTTACCCCGATAAGAGTCGACTGATGCTGAATGTCTGGAATAGTTCCAGCTGCGGCCCACCAACTTTCAAAAAAACTGAAATGGGTCCAGTTTCCTCACCAGGAAGTTTATTTCCCACATCATGGAAGTTTATCACTCCAGATCCAGCCAATCCCAGCAGACAGGAAGCAGTTTGTAAACAGTCTGTGAGATCTGTGCTGCCACATGGATCATCTGAGTACTGAGGAGGATTTAATAAACCCAAACCAGCAGCAACAGGTTATTCTAATCATCTGTTCTGTTTTTTATTTCAACAAACTAATTACCAAAGTTTTAAGTCTTTAAAAGAACTGGATCCAAACTGAACATTTTCCACCAGCCCTGTTCCGTCTTCTTTATTCCCACTCTAGTTGGTTTGCCTAGAAAGTCTGGTTCGGTTGATGAGGTCTGAATGCTAATCGACCTCTGACCTCTGGTCCTGCAAACTTGGTCTGGGTTTGGTTAAAGTGAACTCTGGTTCGGTTTGAATGTATATGTGAACGCCAAGCGGACTGGAGACCGCTCCAAAAGCAGGAAGTGCAGGGCATTGTGAGTAAATACAACCAAAACAAACGTGCTAACCTAGTGCTAGCAGGAGAAATGGCTCATGGTTTTTAGCTAAAGGCTAAAGAGAAATCCTCCAACCACTAAAATCTGACGCCTCCATTTTAGTTTGCATTTGGTGAAAAAGGAAGTTGCTTTCAGTTTCTTCAGAGGTTTTTGTGTCGTTTCCTTCAGTGGTTCTTGGTGCGGCGCCCCCACAGGCCAGGAGGGGAACAGGTTGCTCAAAGGGTTTGGTTGGTTTGACTCTGAACCCAACCCAGTTCCTCTGGACTCTAAAACATGGCAGCTGCAACATCTAGAGTAAACTCAGTCTCATGGGACCTGCAGCTGGATCTGTGGGCTCGGCCCAGTTACCTGACACCGGACCGGACC
Source organism: Alfaro cultratus (assembly GCA_903066825.1). Lineage (NCBI taxonomy): Eukaryota > Metazoa > Chordata > Actinopteri > Cyprinodontiformes > Poeciliidae > Alfaro > Alfaro cultratus. The sequence continues at coordinate 40,357 of CAEFZX010010826.1, forward strand.
AGCTCAGGTGTTTTCTCTTCAGTAATGTGGGAAGTTTGTCTCAGGCTGAGTTTCCATTTTCATGCTGTCCAACAGGCTGAGGATGGTGATGAAGACGGTCCACTCAGGGACTCGTCTCTCTGCTGAGTCATGATCTGCACTGCGTCCTCACAGGAAACTCTGCAGTGTTGCATTAAAGCTGCTGCAGCAGAGCAGCTGCATTTACACCTGCAGCATCTGACCTTCAGATCCAGGAGTTACAGAGAACAAAGGAGCAAATAAAACCTTTAATGTTTTATATTTCCTTAAACTCAGCTTAGTTTATATTATTACAATTAAAACAATATTGTGTTTTCTTGAAAATGTTGTTTAACATTTAGTTTGAGATCAGAAACAATAAAGTGAGTTAGGTGATTTAGGATTACTATTTTAAAAATCAGATATTTCTAAAAATATTTAAATTAATTTCATTATTTTGAAACTTAAACTAAAAGGTGAAGTCCAAACTAATTCAATCTTTAATTTTCTGTAGCTTTGAATTAATCTGGATACCAGTTTCAGAAATATATTTTTATTAGGGGTTGGACGTTGTAATTTTTGATGGAGTTAATTCCAGGCTCTGTAATTAATAATCACATTTTAATCAAACCATATATCAACAAAATCAACATTTTCAATTCATAAAACCTTTTTGCTGCTAAATTATTGAATAAACAGCTGCATGAGCTCAACAGCTGCCTGAGGTCAACAACAAATGAAGCTTCTTTAGAAATCAGGTCTGTAGATGCCAACATTAGCATTAGATGCTACATGTTTTGCATTGAGATGCTATTTTAGGCTAGCACAGCTTTGCTGATAGGCTAACTGCTTTTAGCACAACTTGAACACAACAATAGCCTGTTCCAATCAGATTGTTTAGAAGCAGAAACTAAAATTAAGAGAAGCCGCTTCGTCCTCCATTGCTTCTGATAGCGGATGTGTGTCAGAAATACAGGTGTACCAGAAACACATGAAAACATGTTCCAGGTTCCAGGTGGAACCCTGAGTCCAGCTCCTCAGTCCAGCTGTCCCACTGAAACCTGCTTTCCATCCATCAGGCAGCTAGGAAACCAGAGAGTATCCTCTATCCTAAAAACATGAGTATCCTCTCTGGTTTCCTAGCGACCCAGACGTCTCATCGTTGGTTTTATTGATGGTTTTTCTTCTCAGCAGCCAGAAACCACTTCAGAGTCCCTCTAGCTGGTCTGAAACCAGCTGAATTCCTCCAGAAGCTCCTGGGAACCGCCGGACGACATGGCAGGAACCCAAAACTTCCCCTCGCCTCCAACCAAAATAAGCCCTGCTGCCAGTTTGAAGGAGGATCTCCAAACTTGGAAAGATGAGTTTTCCTGGGACTGCTGCACGGCGAGCAGGTGTCACATGGCTCCATCGTCTGGTTGAGCCAGGAAACTCTTCATATATAGTCAGAGATCAGAGCCTCAGGCGCAGGATGGCCTTACAAGTCCATGAGCAGCGGCGCTAATCCACCTGCTGAGGAGCTGGGTCGATCCAGAACCTGATCCAGCTTAAGTCCAGGAAGATCCAGGGACATGCTGCGCATCATCAGAGGAGCATCAGCGCGAGCTCTGGGACGATCCGAGGAAGACGAGGAAGCTTTCCTTCAGAAGCGAAGCTGAGACTCCAATGAGTTTCTGCAGTTTGGTTTTTATTTTTCATTTTAAATGTTAAAGTTACACTAAAGCTAAATTATTCACAGCGTTATCAGAAGGGTTTGATTCCACCGATTATGTAGAATGATGTGGATAGTGTCTGACTGGCCTGATTTTTTATTAAAATTTAAGACATTAGACATTATATTCAGCATTTCTACCTGCACTTTCTGAACCATTTGAAAGAAGGTTTGTTTAAGTTTATTTCTGACATGTTTCACAAAGACAGTCAAGCTATTATTATTCTCTATTGGCGGTTATTCTCCTACCTCAACAGGAGACTGAACAGTCAGGAGACTGACTGCTCTGACTGAACAAATTAAAGTTGTTTTTACACGTTTGACCAGCTAGTGGAGCTGTTGGTGTCATGATGAGCTCTTTTGATGCAGTTATCAAATTAATGTGTAATTCAAGACATTTATGTCTGTGTATTTTTAAAAGAAACATTTTAAGTGTATTCAGCTGTTTTCTGTATCAAATCCGTATCACCTGATACTAAACCTCAAATATCGATATCAGAAGTGAAAAAGTGGGTCTATGCGTCCCTAATTAAGTATAAATTAAAACATTTATATCCTCCATTGCTCCTTTATCTTCTCTCGTCTGACTTTCTGCTAACTATTTAGCCTCAGACTAAATAATTTACTTTTGACCTAGCTAAATATTTAGCTTTAAATTGTGACATTTATAAATTAATATGGTAAAAATATGACTGATAAATGAACATTCATATGTTTTCTCCTAGTTCAGGCTATTTGCTGTTAATTTGGTTTGTTCCTTAACGAGCGGCGCATTGTTAGAAACGATGATCTTCTTCTCTGTTCGTCCTCAGGCTCGTTCAACAGCAGCCTCCGACCTCCAGAGACGCTCTTCAAGGTCATCTTCTGGTTGGGATACTTCAACAGCTGCCTGAACCCCATCATCTACCCCTGCTACAGCCGCGAGTTCAAACAGGTAAGGCCCCGGCGAAGCTCCTCCCCTCCCCGCAGCCTTTCTCACCTCTCTGCTCCGCCCGCAGGCCTTCATCCGCATCCTGCGCTGCCGCTGGAAGAGCAAGCGGCAGGGCTGGCAGGCATACTACAACTACCGCTGCCAGCAAGGGTCAAACGCCTCGTCCTTCCTGAATGGCAGCCAGCAGACGCTGTCCTCCGCCGGCCATAGCCCCTGCTGCGTTTCCGCCAAGCTCCGCCCACCGCCGTGGCCCTCTGCCGCCAAGCGCCCACTGCCCGGTTCGGCGCCAAGGTCCGGTCCGTCCCCGCTTGCAAAGGATGCTGAGCGGAGGGGAGGCGGGGCCAACGGCCTGAGAATCACCAGAGAGGAAGAGGAATGACACAGAGGACACGCCCTCTGAGAACAGACAGGAAGTGATGTCATAAACACTGACCAATGAGGTGCTCAGCCTCATGGACGCACCTGGCTTCTCCAATTCCAGGTGTAGACTGAGAACTCCAAGCTTTCATTGTGAAGGAGGCAATTAAGATCCTGTAAAAACAGAACCGGATCAGATCTGGATTTTCTTTAATTTAATCAGAGAGTTTTTATTAATATGAGATAAGTCCATCATGAGTCAGTTTATCTGCTTAAAGCTGTAAGATAAATAAAGCAAATATATGCCGAGTTTAAACTGATTTTACTTTGATAAGTACAGATTCTCTTAAACTTCATAAACTTTATTCTGTTTTACGTTGTGATGAAAACTTTACGATCCTTGCAAGCTTTTATTGTGAAAGTATCAGTGGTTGTATTATGACTTTTATTGTGAAGGGTTTTTTGTATCTCAGTGTTGAATTGAATCCAGCTGTGCTCCCCAGATGTTCCTGCAGCGACCCGATCACAGTTTTGATGAAGTTCTGAGACAGGCAGGAAGTTGGGAACTGTTAGTTTTATCCTGGTTGCAGGAAGACTGCTGCTGTGTTCCTGCAGCACCACCTGGCGGACAGCGTTAGAACTGCAGCCGCTTTGATTCTCTGTTATAATGTTTTTCTACTTCAGCATCAGCAGGTCTGTGTGAGTTCACCTCCTCTGTTCGGTTCAATAAAAACCTGTTTGCTGTGTTGTAAACTCATGCCTGGGTGTTTCTGACCTCATCTGGACCGGACCCTCGGTTTGAATCACTGCAGGTTTCGCATCGTCTTGTAGTTTTGGTCTTTTCATTGCTGGACTTTCCACGATTTAAATGGTGCAGTTTGTTGTTAAGTAAGTAAAGGTTATTTATAAAACGCCCTTCAAAGATAAAATTACAAAGTTTCACAGAAAGAAAGTTATAATATATAAAACAAAGTAACAGCTGACAGAATCAAAAGTAGAACATGTGACTAAAAGCTTGTGTTCAATCCAGCCGGCCCGAAAGGAGCCACGTAATTGGACCCTTGCCATTTTCACACCTTTTACCAGCTTCGTCCCTTTTTAAGATTTAACTTTTTATCCTGCGGGTTTTACTGAAGGTTTTATGGAATTTTTAATTTTACTGTGCAGTTTTTTTCTGCTATGTTTGTATTATTTTATTGTAATTAAAGCATTTTTCTAAGGCTTTTAGGATTAGTTTGACTAGGTGGTGTTGCACAACATTATGGTGTGATATAATTTTATCCCTGCTCATTTCTTAAAGGTGATGGCCCCTCTTGGCCGCTGCAGTCAAAACCAAACAAGCAGCTTCTATTCTCCACTAATCAGACACTAACTCCCAGAAAACTGCAAAACAACCGAAACACTGAATTCTTTTAAATTGAGGATAAAAACGGTTTATAACTGCTTTCGATTCATAACTGCCACATTTATTCATGTATTTTATGTATATTTAATTACAAAATGTGAAGTTGGTCACTTATTTCATAACAGGTTACTGTATTATGTTTTTGCCTTGTGAAGGACTTTGAACTGTCTTGTTGCTGAAATGATCTTTACTAATAAACTTTATTTGTGTAGATAAAAAAAGCTAAACTTGAATCAGTGGAAATATGCAAAGAGCTCAAACAAGATTAAGATTAAAACTCAATGTAAAAAAACAAAACAAGCAAAAACACCTTTTTTCAGTTAACGCTAACGTCAGGTGACTGACGAGAAACCAGGCCAGAACATTTCCTCCTCAGCGGCTCGGGATCGGGTCGAACTGCTGGACCCGATAATTTAGCAGAACATGATCAGAACCAGATTAAAAACTCTCCTGTATAAGAAAACTAACATAGCAGTCATGTTTTTAGACTGGATTTGACAAATAATCTTCTGAGATTTAAACTAGAACAGGACCAACGGGGATAAACCACTCAGATATAAATAAAACAAAGCTGAAGACTGAGAAACAAGGCAAAGACAAGCATGGCAGGATTAGACAGGAAAACACAAAGACTTAAACTAGTAGTAAAACAGAAGAATTGAAAATACTGAGCAGAACAGAACTGGGACAAGAAGAAGACTGGATAACAATGACTAGAGATGAGACATGAATAACAAAAAAACCCATCTAATTTAAATTAAACATGATAATCTAAAGTCAAACAGAACGCATAGAGCAATAAAATTCAAGGATAACCATCAACGCAGACTGAATAACAAACCAGTGGATTTTGTTACTACATGTTCTTACTCTGCCTGTCACCAGAACCTCTTTGTTCACCTGAACAGTTTGTACATCCTTTACGTGTTCATTTGAACATGGATTGCATCCGTCCATGGATTTCAGGTGAAACTCCTTCATGGTGGAAACACTACATGTTCACCAAGTAGTGAAATATGTCGTAGTATTAGATCAGAGGCAGCTCGTCCACATCGTCTGACATGTTTTCCATTCTCTGTCTCATACGGGTCAATCCTGACAGCAGCCATTTTGTTGATGTGTATTTGTCTTGCACATTGGTCAAATGCCACTATATATTTTTTTTGTTGGTCTATGCTTTGCACTATGATTGCCTACCAAGATGGCGGCTCAGTGGCGCAGATCACTTCCAGTTCAGGCTTGTGGGATCTTTGTATTCTTTTTTTACTAAATATATGCTTCCAACTGGAAGAATCATCAGACAGCATGAGATAAATGTTGATACTCAGCTATATCCACAAAACCTGATGAATCCAATCTGATTGGTAGATTACGAGCATGTCTTCTTGAGAGCATTAAAACATGGATGACTCTAAACTTTCTTCTTTTAAATTCTGACAAGACATAAAGTTCTTGCTTTTGGACCAGAACGTCTGGAAAAGAACCTGCTTAGTCAATCACTTTGACCTGGACGGCATCAAACTGGCCTTGTTTTGAAACAAAAAGCTGCATCACAGGATCTTACCCCAAAAACATGTGGATGACTGGTATAGTTGACCGCTATAAGAATAGGCAATGATGATATGTTTAATAATATGTGGCTGGCTAAGATTACCTCAGATTATAACGTTTTGACAAAAAATGAGAAATAATAATAAAGTTGAATAATGACTTTGGGTTTATTGCAAAAAGAATTCGGACAAAACCAGCAGCTGTTTGATATGCGTGCTTCTCTGAAACAAAAGAACCAGAAAAGTTTTATCAAACCATAATGCAGCTATTTCTGCCTTTTCGCTTTGATAGTGAACTGAAGCCTTCAAGTTGTGCAACCTTTGGTGAGTTTTACAGAACTGGTTTGTTTGGACTTGTTGATGGAACAAAATATTCAGTAAAGTCTGTTGTAGATGTAAGTAGGAGTGAGTTTGAGTTGGAATCGGATCATTTTGTGGACAATGGTTACTGGTGATGTCATGCTGGGAGATGCATGGGCTGAGTGCTGTTGTGAGGTTGAATTGGAACGCTCTGAGTGTGTGGTATTACAAAAAGGAAGACAAATAGAAACAATGATCAGGAACAAATCCCTGATTAAAGTCTGCAGTGTAAAGACGTTTAATTATTTGAGAAATATAAATTAGAAGAACTGAAAGCCTTGCATTGATCAGATCTTTGAATGTAAAACAGTTCTCTGTTTGTGCTTTTATTAAATCAGGCAGTGCTGTCTAGCCAAGGGTAATGGAAAAAAATCCTGAACCACTGCACATTTTTATTACAGGTGGTGCTGGCACAGAAAAAAGCCATTTAATCAGGGCAATTGAATATGAATCAAAATGGTTATTGTCCACTGTGTGTCAGTCTCCTGACATCACATGCGTATTACTGACAGCTCCCAGTATAATGTAGAAGCAACAACAATCCACACCACATTTTCTATTGGAAAGGATGTGCGCTTACTGTACTGTCCTTTGAGCGAAGATGAGCTAAATTCCTTGCGTGCTAAATATTGTGATCTCCAGCTTCTTATTATAGATGAAATATCGATGGTTGATTACAATCTCTCATCACATGTTCATATGGGAATATTAGTATAATTCTAGTCAGTGACATGTTCCAGTTACCCCTGTAAAAGGTAAACCACTACATTCTGATGGTGTTGCCACAAATGTATGGTCAGATTTATTTAAAATTGTAGTCAACTGAAATTGTTAGACAAAAAGATGTTGTGTTTTCTCAACAGGATGAGAACTTGCTCTAAAAAGATACCAATATTGGCTGATGATTAACAGACTTTAAAACGTGAAACAGATGAGGTTAGCTCAGCCTTACACATATTTGCAACCAATAAGCAAGTAAATGAGCACAATATTCATCAGTTATATGAGACTTGTCCTGAATTTGTAAGTATTGGGGCACAGGATTACGTCAACAATAAAAAAAACCCCAGAAAAACTGAGGTTGCTGGAAGGAAATCATGCAAAAAGCTTCAAATACTTGCTTATCAGAAGTGTTGTTATTGGGTAAAGCAGGACATGTAATGTGTAAAAATGTGATAGCTGATATCTGACATCCGGGAGATGAGTTATTGTCACTTCCTGTTTAGTAGTGAAAGACTAGCAAGAACTTTCTGTAGGGTTTGATAGGCATGATGTGATGTTATGAAGCGTTAGATGATCCAGTTTGATCTTACACACAGTGAAGCAGTAGGATCAACCAATAATTTCAGTATTTTCTGAGAGACTTCATCATCATGTCATTTATGTCACTTATCACAGGTTTAAATCTATTTGAATCAAAGAGTAAAAGTAAGACATGCAGCAGAAAAAACAGGTGACTTTCTGTTGGAAGTGTGTGGGGCGGAGGTTATGTCTTCAGTTAACCATGTGAATGCGATGAGGCCTGGTCTAGAATGAGACATAGAAAGTCTGATGCAGCTCTGACTGGACGTGGAAGTTATTGCACCTTGATGTTTTATGGCGACTAGTCAGACTTTGACTCTTAGCCACGCCCACATGGTTTGATGTATGAAAAATCCTGTGATAACGTTTCACCTTCAATGCCTCAAGATTATGCTGAGTGATTCTGAAGTCCGTATCTCAAAGGCTGTAGGACGATTTGGATCAGATACGATTTCTATAAAAAAGAGAAAATGGTGGCTTTGGTCCAAAATGGCCGACTTCTTGTTTGGTTTGAACCATGGTTCCAAGAAACTTTTTTTTAGGTCCTGACAAGATACACATGTGTACCAAGTTTCATAATTCTGGGTTAAAGCATGGCTTGGTGATGGTCATTTAAAGTATAGTAGAGAAATTAGGCCACGCCCATCACAGATTGTTATGGAGTCATGTTGGGGGGCGGATAAGGATCCATCCTAGTGAATTTGGTGCAGCTCGGCTCAAAACTGTGGAATTCAGAGCCAAACGTATGGCAACGGCGTTACAGGTCACTTCGCCACGCTTGGATGAGAAAACCCTGTTAAAGTACGTAATTTTCATGTCATGCACATGTGATGCATCCGCTAAGTTTGGTGAGTTTCTGAGTATGATAAATCCCCCAAAAGCCAATTCATTTGAAGGAAGAAAAAGAATAACGGACAAGAATAGTAAACAGTGTGATTACAATAGGCCTACGCAGCGCTTCGCTGTTCGGGGCAAGCAAATCTTACATCAGACTAAACATAAAAACACAGCCTGAGTGATTTTATTGAAGTTAGATGGTTTGTAGTTTGTTTTGTTACAACCTGAAGTGTGAAATAAACTTCAGTGGAGTTTGAAAACAAAATATGTGTATAGGTCAATTTTTCTTTTTTCTTTTTTGGGGGATTTTATTGTAATCCATAGGGGGTCCAGAAAATCCTTGGGAACCATTGCTATAGTCTATGCTTCCATCTTTCTTCCTCACACACCACAGGAGATGAATAAGTGGAGTAGGACTTTTGGATCCAACCTCCGGTAAGTAAATCCTGTATGTGTTTTTACTTCCTGGTAAAGGTGTCGAGGAATCGCGTTGTATGTTTTCTGAACTGGCACATTATCTTTAAGCTGAATGTCCATCTCTAAATCTTTGATCATTCCTCTGTCATCTTTTGCAAACACATCACATTCTTCTCTGAGCATCTGTTTTACCTGTGATTGTTGACTGACAGGTGACTCAGGTCTACAGGTGGATCCCATGTCTGTGTTTGAGCTGCAGGGCTGACCTGCTCTGTCTGATTGGTGGCACCACTGACCTATGGCAGCTGTTTCTGACCCTCCACATGCTTGGTTTCTAGTGGGGAAACCGAATCAACCTTATACAACCAGCCAAGTGTTGTTTGGCCACACAGGGTAATATCATGGCCAGTTAAATTTCCAGCTGTCGCTGCAATCTTTCCCTTATCTTGACATGGAATCTGTAAAGACACCATGGCCCCATGGCGTCTCCTGATTCAGTTCCAGTACTAACTGTGAACCACATAAGGTTTCTTTTCTTGGGTGGCTGCATTCCACTTCTATCACTTTGCTCTTTGGGATGATGACTGCTTGCCGACCCAGAATCTTCCAGGTTTTGTTTCTTTAACACTGACAGGACAGCTCTTGCAGTCCTGTCAAGAGCTGTGTGTATATTTTTATACTGTGTGTATATTTTCTCTCATAAGCAGCCGGGCACCGACGCTTAGAAAAACCGTTAGAGTTTCTTCTTTCGGAGCTACAACGTTACCGCTCACCAGCTGACACCACTTTCACTACAAAGCAAACAGTGACGGAGCACGCAGCTCAGATTCTGCAAAACTTCTGCGGCTGAACAAAAGTGACTTGGCAAATCAAATATATTAAATAAATCAATGAAAAACTGTTTTGTCCATAACTTTAAAAATAGTAATAATTTATATAACATACTTCTAGGAGGCAACATTTGCTGTGATGTATTTGTGAACAAACCCAGCTCAAACACAAAGATTACACCATATTGTAGCCATGGCAACATAAACAATCAAACTATCAAGATGATTCTTTAAACTTTTACAAAGTAAACTTCCTAATTAAATCTTAAAGGTACTATTTATTTAATTTCAATTTTTCTCTGCTGAATGCGTTTAATAAAATTTAATAACATTGTCATTCTCTATAAATGATGCTACAGGTTTAGATCTATGGTCTGTGTTACAATTAAACCATTTC